>JASDQU010241732.1:90658-109961 GCA_032191745.1 Picea mariana | reverse complement strand
TTTTCTAATTTTGTTTTTCTTTTTTTAAGTTTGAAGGGATTTTTTGCTCTTCTTTTTAAGAAAAAAACGTATTTTTGTTTTTTTAATTATTGTTTTTCGGGGAAATTTTAAATTTTTTTTCATTTCTTTCTAGTTTTTCTTTGTTTTTTCCAATTTTGTTAGCTCATAAAATTTCTTAGCTCATATGTTTTGAATATGGTCAATATAACAATACCTTTAAAAAATTGTTTATGTTTCATTCATTGTAACTTGTATTTACTACTTTATTATTAAAAGAAAAAAATTATTTAAAAGTGACATTGAATTTTAACTATATTGTGATATTTTCATGGCATTATGTATTACCTTGTGCTTTGCATGATAATAACATTTTAAAAGTAAACATTTAAGGGTTTCTTTTGTGATTTTGTTTACAATAATGATTTTTTATTTTACCACATTATAAAAATGTGTCATTTTCATACCCCAATTTTAGAATGGGTGCTACCGATAGTAATACTTTTCAATTTGATGGTTGATTTTGAGGTTTTGGTTTTAATGGTACCAAGTGATAAAAATACAATTTCAAATGATCTCAAAATTTAATGTTTTAAAAAGAAAAAAAGAAAAAAAAAACATCTTATTTGTTTTTTAGATGTTGATTTTAAGGTTTTTCTGATATACTGTCTAAGTTTTGAAGCCCATGTTTGAAAAATGTTGTAAGTTTGACCCCGTTTTAAAAAATGGTGCTACCGGTAGCACCCGTTTTTTATTTGGGGGTTGATTTTGATGTTTTTTATGAAAAAATATGTGTTTTTTGGGCCAGAGTTCTCTTTTTGAGGTCACAGTTCTCATTAAGTTGGTAACTATGTTGTGCATATAAGAAGATTGGAATAAGCTAATAAAAAAGAAGAAGAGTTGGTGGACGTAGTCCCACACTAGGGTGAATCACGTATATCCTGCGTTATTGTGCTTTGTGCTATGTGTTCATAATGGTTATGTTTATATTTGCTTAGTGTGTTTTTATGGATGTATGATAGGTAGATCCATTGATGCTTAGTGCTTGATATATGAATAATTTCTAGATCTGCTCTGATGTTAAGTGTTGAATTCTTATATGTGTTTAATATTGATTACTACTGTGCTGATCCATAATTAGGGTTAATCTATGATGTGAATAAGAATCATAATTGAATTCATACTATTGGCTAAGTGCTCTGTTGAAGTGTGTAATCACATATATGTGTCCCATAGGTTGTAGACACTTGAGTCCTGCAACCGCCCCTTCCTCTACCTCAGGTGAGACTTCATCTGCTTCGCAGATGTTGCTGAAAGGGCAGGTAGTTAGGGTTTTGTTGGTGCGTTGTTGAAGCGTTGAACCCTGGGTTTGCCCCTGTGCCAACAGTTACAATGTGATTTTGTTTTGATTATGGATTATACATCATGATGATGATGAGTTGTGATGCACTGTTATTTGATGCATATGTATTGGAAGATGCGGTTGACGAATTTTCCTGAGTGTGCAGGACACATGACAGGTTATGGATGTTGATGGAATCAATGGACTTCCTTGGACTTTGAATTGACTGAGGGAGTGGATTTTATTTTGATTGAGTATTTTCATTTTACCCACTTGTGACATAGGATTGATTACAGTATGATTTATGTATATGGATTAATCACACGACTTTTGTCAGTGGATGTAGGCTTGACGATGCTTGCTAATCCGACTCACATAAGGAGTAGAGGGGTCATGCATAGAAACTAGACATTGAGGGAGAGGTGTGGCAACATCCCTGTCACAACCTACTAGCACTCCTGTCGACGTCTAAACTATAGGTTAACGATTACCTAGTTCGAGAGGTCTACAATTTCATCAGGGTGGACTGATACAATCACTCACAAAGATTCTAAGGGGCACACAATAAGGCAGATTCCTTATTCCTTATAAGCCCTTAGTCTCTCACAAGGTCGACCGAGTGGAGTGTTGACTCCAAGGGTTGGGAAAACTTCCAAAACCAGTCAAAGGTAAGTGGTACCCTTGGAGCACGGAGGTGCGTCTTGAAAGAAACATCCCGTAATTGAAAAACCTCAGTCAATAAATCTAGGTGTCCTAGAAAACATTGAAATGATTAGACCTTGTTGGAATAAAATAATTGATTAAACCGTAAATTATTAATTATAAATCCCAATAAAATTCTAAGCCTAAATACAATACTAATCTTAAGTCTAAGTTTAATTAGGGGACTAAATAAAAATATTAAATAAATTAAAAAGAATTGAGATAAATCAATTTCTAGGAAAAAGTGAGAAAAATCTAAAGATTGGATAAATTGCACATGTGTGCATGAAAATAATAAAAGGGATTTTTAAAAATAGAAAGAAATAAAATATGAGAGAATAGGTGTACACACAAAATAGTATCTATAGTCAAGCTACCACTAGTCTAACTAGAAGAAAACTCCTAATCCAACTCTAACGAAGATCTAGTTAGGAGACACTCATTAAATGAGAATTTGGGGAACAAAAGGACAACTAAGAGAGAAAATAGGAACACCTTGGGGAATGTCAGGGAAATTGTCTTTTTAAATAAAATAAATATGGTAATTACTTGTGCAAACTTGGGGAGAGAGTGACAAGTGCGTGGGTGAATAATCATAATTAATTTAATATAAAATGTTAATTATTGTGCACGAGGACATGTGTCAGTGAGGAAATTTCTATAAAACAAATGGTGTAGAAGGAAAATGGATATCACTTATTCTTTGTAAGGTTATGCTGCCAAAATTATTTTGATTAAGTTTTACTTGTGAGAGTTGGGATACCAAGCTTGTAGAAGGAGTAAATGAATAAATGAATAAATTCCCCATACCCAATGCATGTACTTGAAAATAAATGAATTTATGTGGAAATATGTGCTTTGTGTCATAAAGAAACATTCAACATTCATTCATTAAGTACTTATAACATTCATCCATTCATTCATTCATAGGAAAAACATATTTCATGAAATTAGTTTATATTATCAAAAATAATATGTCATAATGTTATTACAATCACTTCTTTTTTGTCTTTTTTCTTTTCACAAATTCAGAAATCAACTGATCATCTTCTACAACTTCTTTATCGGTTCTTATGGCTACCTCCGTAGCTTGTCTTATTGTTTTTCGGGTCGTGTACTCGCGACATGGATGCTACTGTAAGGTGCCATGATCTATTGCAATAATGAAGAAATGTTAAATTGATAAGTTTTGTTATTATCATTACAAGTATTTCATTAATAAAAACAACATTAGAGTGGTGCTCTTTACCTGATGAGGATGCATCATGTACTGCATCTTCTTTTCTAGCTACCTCCTCTTGTACAGGATGAACCTCTGCATGATCTGGAGTTGAAACATCAAACATTACAATTAATACACTATTTGCAATTAAAAATTTTAAACCGTAATCCATACTAGTTTTTTTTTATCACATGAACACATCCATTACTAGGATTCACAACATGCCCTTCATTGGGCTGTTCTCCATCCTTGGAATTATGTGTATTGTCACTTTCATGCTTAAAACAAAGAGACTCAATATCTTATAGCAAAAATTAATAATGAATAGATTGCACAAATAATCAATATTGAATAAACTTTGGTGATTTTATATACCAACGCATAGGATGAATCACTAGAATATTGTGTTTGTCCAATGCCCAATATTTTTCGGTGTTCGACAATAGCTGCAAAGCTGTGATGGACTCCAAGCCTAAAGTCTTCCTCTGTGAGAACTTTATTGAACCAATCGACCTACAATTTTGCATAAGATCATCAATTTATCTTTTATCGTGAAATAAAAACAAATCTATATGCAACTTTTTATTTGGATACAATATTTTAGTTATTTATATTTACAATTTGTGCCACTAGATTGGAATAATCACCAAGCCCAAGCTTGTGTTGGCCATGTTTTTCTTGTCTAGCCTTTGTGGCCTTTAATATGTCTAGCAGCCTATGAAAAGTTTGAAATACATTAGATGTTTCAAATTTCATGTAAAAATAAAGAGTAATAAACATATAATTACATTGTTCAATGTATTGCGTACATTCCTGTGCCTGGTGTTAACTTTCCCTGTTTTTTTAAATCCCTCTCCATTCCATTATCCAACAGGGCTTTCCACTCCCTTACAGAAATCATTGGAGGGTGTTTATACCTAGGGTTAGTTTCTATACAAACCCTATATTGGTCCCTCAAAATATTTATATGTTGGTCAACTTTCTTGAGGACCTCTAGTCGGTTGAAGGTGTCACCACCGAACAACCCAATCAAGTGATTAGTGAGCTCATCTTTTAAATTCTTACTTTGTTTATCCCACCCTATGCGGATGGTGGGCCCAAATATCTCCAATGAACAATCATTTAGATGTTTATAAAAAACATCATTTCCTGGCCCAAATATCTCCAATGACCAATCATTTAGATGTTTATAAAAAACATCATTTCCTGCAAAACGATCATGTGATCATTAGTTTAAAAAGAATGATCTATAAGTAAATTTCAATCAGATTATACATAATAGTTAAAAAAAAAAAAAAATACCTAGGATCTTCTCTATCTTTATGGGAATGAGATTTTCATCCATCACAAATGTGGTCTTTAGTGTTCACGTGCTAGTGACATGGGAATATCCAGGAAATGTTGCTTGAGCAATATCAATAGTAGTCTATGCTGCATCGACCCCCTAAACCTATTCTGCATGATTTGACATGCATCAACCAGTAGAGGGTGCACCCACATCTTCCCTCTGGGGTGTCCTTCTATGTGTTTCCAATTGTTCAGTCGAGAATAATGGCACATGATCAAATGCACATGGGGTTATATGCTCATGATGTGATGACTCATCAGTGGCATCAATAGTACCAACATGCCCCTCACTAGGAGTATGTGGACGTGAATACGCCTGTAAAAACAAACCATATTTTTGTTCATGAAATATACAAGTAGAAAATATAAAACCATAAATGAATTTATCTTCTAATTATATATCACGCAGCTTACATTCAAGGATTGAGTTTTGATCATTGAATGATCAATCTTTTCTCTAATCTCATCCATTTGTGGATGAATGAATACCAGATGAAGGATTTCTGCATTTATTCTTTTAAGGACTTCTTTTCCATGTGTATGGGGTTTAGCAATGATGCGATGTCAACATTTCACATGAGCTCATACACATAGATATATATGTATTTATCTATTGAGAGATATGTATCCTATGACAAAAATATAGAAAACATTAATAACGAAATGAAACTAATGTACTCACCAAAAAACACAATAATACAACATATTTAATTTGTACAATTACTATGGGTTATACCTGTTTCCTCGAAGATTGTGTCCTCTGATCCATTGGGGACTTGCCTCAATCAACATCCTGCAACAAAAATATTGAAAATGTTAATATCAAAATGAAACCAACAGACTCTCGAAAAAACATAATTAAAAAACATATTGCTTATATTTAATTTGTACAATGTTGCCTCGACGATGGTGTCATCTGATCCATAGTGGACTTTCCCCAATCACCATCCTACAAAAAAAATATTGAAAACATTAATATCGAAATGAAACCAATAGACTCTCGAAAAAACATAATTAAAAATCATATTGCTTATATTTAATGAAACATATTACTTATATTGTTTATATCGCTTATATCAAAATGAAACATTAACAAAAACATAAGATATTACATTCATTAATTACAATTTTAGTGAAATTTTATATGTACCACTCACATAGTAATAGTATTTTTATCTATTCGATTCAAATTGTAATTAATCAACAACTCTTCCCCTGCAACTATTTATTTTATGGCACACATGAAAACATTGTTTCCTTCAAGCCCCTAAAATATGCAATTCAATTGTTTGTTTGTAGACCTAGGTTGTGTACTATTTATAAACCCTACAATATTTTGTAACACACACATGGTGGGGCGTTGAAATTTCATTCTTCTTAATAAAATCAAAACCCCCATTCGGGGTCTCTATTCCATTCTTCTCTTCCAGATCTTTCCAACCATAGTCTCCATGCTCCGAATTGAGCTCAAAGCTGGCAGATATATCTCTCCCAAGTTCTTTGAGTGTTCATTGGTTGAGGTGACAAGGATTCCACGTGGGTCTGACTCAATATGTTTCTCCTCAATTTCTCCGATATCCTAGAACTTCCAGCGTTCTTAATTCTATGGCGGAAATCCATCCACCAACAAATTCAATGACTGGACTTGGTCATCGACTAACTCACAGGTTCACGGGGAATTTGATGTTCGGCCTTTGGATTTGAATTATAGGCCTAGCCCCTTCCATCCATCTATACTAGCATATAACCATGGGCTATGACCAGCTTCCAATATAATAGGCACCAAGACAACCATCGCGTGAATCCTCTAGAGTGGAAAATCTTTGAAGTTCACAATCCAATGCCCTATGTCCTTAGAGAATTTGACGACCCTGATTCACTTTGGGACTTTGACGTTCAATATTTTTGAATGCTCCAAAGCCTTTTCTCCTCGAATTAATCCGTACCTGGAGTTACATATCAAGCATCCCTCGTCACTCTGGTCTGATCATCTTTCAACATCCCTGATATTTTCATGGTCGAGATCTGTCCAATACTAATTTTTTCACAGATCGACGGTTCACAGTGAATGCGAGGCCCCAACGTGCTTGCTCTTTATCAAATAGCTCAATCTCCGCAATCTGAAAAGTGCTCGCTTGAATCTATCTAATCATGGTCATTTATCCTCCACCCCTACGAGATCAATGACGTTGGTTGATTGTGGGCCGTGAACTAGCATGTATGTTAATTTCACCTTCGTGCTCTGGAATGATTCCCAACCATCGATCTCTGTTCACAGATCAACGATTCACAATGGTTATGGGGCCCAATCTCTGCAATCTAAAAAGTGCTCGCCCGAATCTATCTAATAGTGGTTGTTTATCCTCCACCCCTATGAGATCAACGACGTTGGTTTATTGTGGGCTGTGAACTAGCACGTTCGTTAATTTCACCTTCGTGCTCCACAATGATTCCCAACCATCGATCTATGTTCACAGATCAACGGTTCACAGTGATTGCGGGGCCCAATCTCCACAATATAGAAAGTTCTCTCTCGACTCTGGCTAATCATGGTTGTTGATCCTCCACCCCTACGAGATCAATGGTGTTGGTCGATTATGGGCCGTGAACTAGCATGTTCGTTAATTTCACCTATGTGCTCCACAATGATTCCCAACCATCGATCTAATCAAATGACTGGTGTTTGATCTGTTAACTCCAGTGGATATTTGAGTCGATCTAATGACTGAGATAGTTTTTCCTCCAGATGAACGAATCACATTTATCTCCTTTGTCATCTTTTTTATTCAGCTACGACTCTTGTTACTCAAGGATTTCAGGTAACTTTGACTATCATGAAGTTTGATATCCCAGGGATACGAACTCTCAAAGTTCTGAAACCATCATGAGCTAGCTCCTTTTGAGCTTAGGACAGGGTTCCTAGCCCCAGGTCATATGGACATTTAGATGACTCTCGGGCTATGAGATCTACTCTTAGCAGGGATTTGGTTAAGTTTGTGGGATCGATTTCAAGGTCTCTTAGGATACTAGTTTGAAGGAAACACCTTTCTAACCCAAAGAACTTTAAGTTCTGAAACAAGGCAGTTCAATTTCATGGTACTACCAAGATGGTACCAGTGCTAAGAGGCTTTCTCCGACTTCGGAGATGTGAGGTAGCTACTTGGGGAAAACACATTCAAGGTTTAAAATCGAGCATACGGGGTTAAACTTGAGCATACGGGAAAAAAAGAAGAATAATTTCTCATGGAAGCCAACATATACACATAACTTAACCATTTTAATACAAAAACCATTTATAGATATGTAAATACATGCATGCAACCATTAATTCCAAATTTAATGCATAGAGTATGAAAACACTTATCAGAACTAGATAATGTGAAGCGACTGCTGGAAGGGGTGCTCGTTTCCACCCAACCATAGGATCAGTCACTCCTAATGGATTTACCACTAGACACCCCCGAGCTAGACCACGATGCTTTGATATTGAATCTCTTCTTCTAGCACAAAAATATATAGGGACGAAGGTTACTCTCCTTCTCTCGACTCAATCTCTATTTCCTGTTATTAGAACACACTCTTTTCACAGTTCTACCTTCAACCCGAGAGCTCAGTATCTCATATCTTCACTCTTCGCAAGTCGTCCCCCATGTCCGCCATGCCTTCCTTTCTTGTCTTTCTCAACAATATTGCATGTGTCCTAAATTCCTAGTCCGTGTTTAGGTCTAGAAGCCTTACATATGGGTGCTCTACCCTATCCCCTCATTAACTCTTGAGGAGGTCTTCCCACCTACTATCCTCACTAACATTCATTCCTGGGTCAGAAGGTTGTTCTGATCCTGAGCAATGAAATACAACAAAGTACTAGTCCGGTGAAGGTTAACACAACCATTCCTGGTCCCCTTCACCATCTCTTTCATAGAATTCTTGGTCTCTCTTAGCACATCCCCCTTCCAGCAGTCATGCAACGCTTATCCATTTTCTATTAAATAATAGAATTTACATTCATCGACCTTTTATACTAAGGTCCATCAAATCAAACATTCACACATATTGAGTTTTCCATACTCTCATGGCCAATATATTTATATTTACAAAATGGTGGAAACATGGTGTTACAATTCCCTCCCCCTTAAAGGAACATCGTCCTCGATGTTCTATCTATCAACATGCTCTGTATATACATAAGTGAACAAAAATGGATATGTTTGTCTCATGGAATCCTCCATTTCCCACGTAGCCTCATCTGGTCCAAAGTGTTTCCACTGCACCTTGACCTTTGCAATGGTTCAGTTCCTTATTCAGGTTTCCTTCCTATCTAGTATGCATTAAGGTTCTTGCAGGAATTCTCCCTCCGGATCCACCTGGATCACAGACCAGTCAATTATATGATTAGAATCATGTACATATTTCTTCAATAATGAAACATGGAAAACATTATGTGCCTTTACTGTGGGAGGAAGTGATATCCTATAGGCTACAGGTCCCACTCTATATAAGAATTCAAAGGGTCCACAATACTGAGGTGCCATCTTGGCACAAGCTCCCATTCTTAGGGAACTCTTCTTGAGCCTAAATCTGAGACAAACATGGTCTCATGTATTGAACTCTCTAGGAGTTCTCTTTATGTCTGTGTAGCTATTCTGTCTATCCTAAGGAATTTTCAGATTTGTTTTTATCTGAATCACTTGTTGTTCCATTTATTTCAGCATGTATGGTCTGATTGTGATTCTATCCACTGGATTACTCTAGCTGATTGGAATCTTACACTGTCTACCATAGAGGGCTTCAAAAGGGATCATCTTTAGTGTCTCTTGATAACCGTTGTTGTTGGAAAATTCTACCAATGGTAGGTATTCTTCCTACTTATTAGGCTGATGCATTACATGCATCCTTAACATGTATTCTAATATTTGGTTTACTCTTTCTTACTGTCCATCAGTTTGGGGGTGATATGTTGTGCTAAATAACAATTTAGTCTCAAAACTAGCCATCAAGGATTTCCAAAAGCTTTAAGTGAATTGTGTGTCTCTATCGGATACAATCTATCTAGGCATGTCATGAAATATGAATATATCCTTCATGAATATGTTGGCAATATCTAATTCCTTACAAGTTGACTTGACAGAAACAAAGTGAGCATACTTGCTCAATTTTTCCACCACTACCATGATGGCATCATTCTACTTAGCCGATTTTGGTAATCTGGTTATGAAATCCATGGAAATGGTTTCCCATTTCCAGTTTGGAATTGGTAGAGGTTGTAAAAACCCTACTAGGTTCCGGTGTTCTGCCTTAATTTGTTGGAATTCTAGGCACTTAGCTAGATAGTCAGCTATGTCCTTTTTTAGTCCAGGCCAATAAAATTGTTTCCTAGTGGCTGTGATCATTTTTTGATATCCTGGGTGACCAATATATGGTATCTTGTGTAGTTCATCCATTATGAGCCTCTTCAACTCATCACAACTTAGAATATACAATATGTTTATGTAGGTCAGCAGGCCTTCATTGAGCATTTGATAGCCTTCAGACTTTAACCCTATAGGCTCTTGCCTTAGGTATGAGGTCATGGTATTGAAGAATTCATATGTTTCTTGTGCATTCCTGATTATTTCCCTGACATTCATTTCATAGGTGCTTACTACTACCAGGTGAATCTTTTTCACACTTTTGCTAAGGGCATTGGCCAACCTATTTTCCTTCCCTTTGATGTGTTTGATTTCGAAATCTAAATCACTAAGGAGATCCTTCCACCTAGATTTTCTGGCATTGATTTTTGGCTGATCAAACAGGTGCCTCAACCCACAGTGGTCTGTCATAAGTACAAATATTCTACCCAAGAGGTAATGCCTCCACATTTTTAAAGCATGCACTATGGCAGCCAACTCTAGATCATGGTTCACATAATTGATTTCATGTTCATTCAATTTCCTGTATTTGTAGAAAATTACACATCCTTCTTGCATAAGGACTCCTCTGAGTCCTTCCTTCCAGGCATATGTACACATGAGAAATTCATTATCATGGTCTACAATCTTCAACACGGTTGCATGGGTCAAAAGGAATTTCAGTTGCTGAAATCTTTCTTCACATTCTGATGTCCAAGTGAATTTAACCCCCTTTTTCTGGAGGGTAGGGATTGGACAACCAATCTTGAAAAATACTTTTATGAACCTTCTATAATATCCTTCTAAGCCCATAAAGGATATGATATCAGATACATACTTTGGGGTAGGCCATTCCATAATAGATCTGATCTTGTTAGGGTCTATTTCCACCCCTTCTTGAGAAATAACATGGCCCAAGTAATGTACTTGCTTCTGGAAAAAGTCACACTTGCTAAACTTAGCATAGAGTCGATGCTCTCTTAGTACTTGAAGTGCAAGTCTAAGATGTTCTTCATGCTCCTCTTTGTTCTTGGAGTAGATTAATATATCATCAATGGAAACCAATACAAATCTGTCTAGGAATTTGTTGAGTACATTGTTCATCAAGCACATAAAAGTAGTGGGGGCATTGTTTAATCCAAATAGCACCACCACAAATTCATAGTGACCATACCTTGTCATGAAGGTTGTTTGTGGATGTATTCATCCTTGATTCAGAATTTATGGTATCCAGACCTCAAGTCAATCTTTGAGAAAATAGAAGCCCCCCCTAATTGGTCGAACAAGTCATCAATTCTTGGTAAGGGTACTTGTTATTTATTGTTGTCTTATTAAGTTGTCTATAATCTATGCACAATCGAAGTGTGTCATCTTTCTTTTTCACAAACAAGGCTAGTGTACCCCATGGAGACACACTAGACCAAATGTATCCCTTGTCCATCATTTCCTTTAGTTGTACCTTGAGCTCAACTATTTCATGTGTACTCATCCCATAGTGTGTCCTAGACACTGACACTGCTCCTCGTGCAAGTTATATCAAGAAGTCAATGTCTCTTCTCGGAGGTAGACCCGCTATCTCTTCTGGAAACACATCTCTATAATCTCTTAATATGGGGTGGTCCTCTAGGTTTGGTTTGTCATCCTCGAGAGATTCCAACACTTGTATTGCATATAGAGGACACCCCTTTTTGCAATACTTTTTCATTTGAAGGGTTGATATTCGTCTCAGTGAGACAGGTTTTTGAATCCCTTGGAGGGTTATCTTTCTCCCTTCTTCATTTACACATTCTAAAGTTTTATGGTAACAGTCCAACTTAGTTTTATAAGCATCTAACCAGTCCATAAAAATCAACAAGTCATAATATCCTAGGGGAAGTATGTTGAGGGTTGATTGGGTGGGCAATCCATCCATGATGAATTGGAAAGTTGGTATGACCTCTGTTACTTTTCTTTTGGTTCTAGTGGCTAGTTGTACCAACCATGGACTCACATGTCTAACTAGTTGCAGTTTACACTTATCAATAGTCTGAGGGGCCACATAACTCGAGTTAGATCTAGGGTCAATTAAAATAGAAACTAGACAGTTGGCAATCATACCTTCCATCTCCACCACTGAAGCTTGGTGGTCATGTTATTTATTATCCAAATCCTCATAAATCTATGGCATGCTTTGAGCCACATCATTGACTGTGGTAGCTTCTTGGATGTTGTATACTCTCCTATTGTTCTGCTATCTATGTGGCTAATCCCTCATCATATGTTCTTCTCTGCAACCCCAACATTTCAAGGGTTCTCTCTTTGGGTTATCAGTCTTTCCTAGGGTTGATCCAAAAAGTTTATTTCCACAATGGGAGGGGAAATTTTGTTGATACACACTTTGGGTAGGAAGGCTCATCCTTGAATCCTCCTTATAGTTCTTAAACCTTGAGTATTTAAACCCCTTCTTATTGAACCTCGAACTACTCTTCTTCTTCCAGTCCTCGCGAGGTTTTATCTGACGCCTGAAATGTTCATAACAATACCTTGCCTTATGAATAGTGTCTTCTAAGGTCATTGACTCATCAAAATCAATCATGTTCCGGTAGGTCTAAGGTAACCCACTAGTAAATCATTGCACTTTTACCTTTTCATCTTTTATGTAGGGTACATACCTCAACATCTCAAGGAATTTTTTGACATATTCATCTATGATGAGTTGTCCCATCTTGAGTTCATATAATTACTTAGTCTTCCCATCAAAGTATTTCTCTGACAGATACTTCTTCTTGAAGTGTTTTTCAAACTGTTTCCATGATAAGTCCTCTTCACGGATTCCTTTCACATTCTTAAGATCTTCCCACCAAATGGAATCCTTTCATTCAAGTTAAATATGGCTATTAGAGCCTTCAAGTTTTCAGAATAGTGATGAACTCTGAAGTACTTCTTTAAACCAAGAATTCAAGTTTTTTCCTCTTCCCCTTTCTCGATCTCTCCATTGAAAGAGGGTGGTTTGGATTTCTTGAAATCTTCAGGGTCATGAATTTTGGAATGCTTTCGCTTCTTTCCTTTCTTCTGAGAATGTGAGCTAGTTTTTATACTAGAAGATCCCTTGGAGTTGCCCGTTCCCTTTCCATAGGACTCTCCCGATGAGCGTCCCCTGCCTCCAGGTTGGGCCTTCCTCAATGTACTTCTTCTTGTGTGGCCACTTATGGGACAACATTTTCATATTTCAAGTGGACCTTGACTTCTCTCTGTATGTCTTCAGTCCACATGACTGGATGCAAGTCCATGCTACAACTACCTCTATATATCGGATAAGTTCTGCAACAAGAATTCATTAATTTCTATTTGTTTCTCTTTCTCCTTAATCAATCTCTCGTTGTTAGCCTTGCAACTCTGTAATTCAGCCATAAGGATCCTTACAGTTTCAACTAGTTCTAGAGGGGTCTCCACTGCCTTCCTCTCGTTAGACTCTTTGTCTCTATTGTGGGAGCCATCCCCCACTTCATGGCGCTTCACCATCCTTTATGTTGGTGTTTTCGCATGATTCACTTACTACTAGACATAACCAGATAACGTGAAGTGACTGTTGGAGTGCTGACAAAACACTTGTTGTTAGCTAACATTCTATTAGTTCATGAACAACACATAGTTCATTTTTCTTAAATACACACACAGTAGAAATTTTTCATTCTTTTCTTTAGTAATAGTTTAACTAGACTCTTTAGGAAGAGGTAAGGTAGGGTGTCAGCCTTAATATTTTCTTTAAACACGATTTTTAAGTGACTCGTGCATGAGCCCAAGAAGTCCAAGTGTTGTAACCATGATCTGATACCAATTTGTAACACACCCATGGTGGGGCATCAAAATTTCATTCTTCTTAAGAAAATCAAAACCCCCATTTGGGGTCTCTATTTCATTCTTCTCTTTCAGAGCTTTCCATCCACGGTATCCATGCTCCGAAATGAGCTCAGAGATGGCAGATATATCTCTCCCAAGTTCTTCGGGTGTTCACTGGTTGAGGCCCTGAGACTTCCACGTGGGTCCGACCCAATATGTTTTTCCCTGATTTCTCTGATATCCTGGAACTTTCAGCGTTCTTAATTCTATGGCAGAAATACATCCACCAACAAATCTAGCGATTGGAATTGGTCCTTGACTAACTCACAGGTTCATGGGGAATTCAACGTTTGGCCTTTGGATTTGAATTCTAGGCCTAGTCCCTTCCATCCATATATACTTGCATATGACCATGGGATATGACCAGACGCCAAGACCACAGGCGCCAAGACAACCACCACGCAAATCCTCCGTAGTGGAAAATCTCTAAAGTTCACAATCCAACGCCGTGTGTCCTTAGATAATTTGACGACCCTGATCCACTTTGGGACTTCGGCATTCAGGATTTTTGAACGCTCCAAATCCTTTTCTCCCCGAAGTACTCTGTATCCAGAGTTACAGATCGAGTGCCACATGTCCCTCATGATCTATGATTGTGATATACTTTGGGGCTTCGACATTCGAAAGTTTCAAACACTCCAAATTCTTTTTCCTCCAAACTTCTTCGTACCCTGAGTTACAGATCGAGTGCCAGGCGTCCCTCGTGATCAATGATTGTGATCTACTTCGGGACTTTGACATTCGGGAGTTTCAAACACTCCAAATCCTTTTTCCTCTAAAGTACTCTGTACCTAGAGTTACATATAGAGTGCCACACGTCCCTCATGATCGACGACTGTGATCTACTTCGGTACTTCAGTGTTTGGGAGTTTTGAACACTCCAAAGACTTTTTCCTCTAAATTAATCCATACCACACGTACCTCATGATCGAAAGATGTGATCTACTTCAAGACTTTGGTGTTCAGGATTTTCAAACACCCCAAAGCCTTTTCCCTCTGAAGTACTCCATACCCATAGTTACAGATAGAGCACCACATGTGTCTGATCATCTTTCAACATCCCTCATATTTTCACAGTTGAGATTCGACCAATACCGATTTGTTGACATATCGATGATTCACAGTGATTGTGGGGCCCCAATGTGTTCTCTATTTATCAGAGAGCTCAATCTCTGCAATATAAAAAGTTCTCTCCCGACTCTGTCTAATCATGGTCATTGATCCACCACCCCTACGAGATCGACGAAATTGGTTGATTGCGAACCATGAACTAGCACATCTGTTAGTTTCACCTTCGCGCTCAGCAATGATTCCCAACCAACAATATATGTTCATAGATTGACAGTTCACAATGATTATGGGGCCCAATCTCCGCAATCTGAAAAGTTCTCGCCCGACTTTGTCTAATCATGGTCGTTGCTCCTCCACCTCGACGAGATCAACGATGTTGGTTGATTGTGGGTCATGAACTAGAACGTCTGTTAATTTCACCTTCTCTCTCTACAATGATTCTGAACCATCGATCTTTGTTCACAGATCAAAGGTTCACAATGATTTCGGGGCCCAATCTCCATAATCTGGAAAATGCTCGCTTGAATCTGTCTAATCATTTTTGTTGATCCTCCACCCTTACGAGATAAACGATGTTGGTCGATTTTGGGCCATGAACTAGCACATCCGTTAATTTCACCTTCACGCTCCACAATGACTCCCAACCATCGATCTAATCGAACGGCTGGTGTTTTATCCGTTAACTCTAGTGGATATTTGAGTCAATCTAATGACTAAGATAGGTTCTCCTCCCGATCAATGACTCACATTCGTCTACTCTGTCAGGTTCTTGATTCATATACAACGCTTGTTACTCAGTAACTATCGTGAAGTTTGACATCCCAGGGCTTCGAACTCTCGAAGCTCCGAAACCATCATGAGCTAGCTTCTTTCAAGCTTAGCACAAGGTTACTAGACCCAGGTCACATGGACCTTCAGATGACTCTTGGGCTGTGATCTATACTCTTAGCCGAGATTTGGTTAAGGTTGTGGGCACGATTTCAAGGTCTCACGAGCTACTGGTTTGAAGGAAACGCCTTCCTAACTCACAAAACGTTAAGTTATGAAATCGTGTGGGGTAATTTTGTGGGATTACTGAGACGGTAGCACTGCCAAGAGGCTTGCTCCAATTCTGGAGCTGTGCGATAGCTCCTTGGGGAAAACACCTTCGAGGGTTAAACTGGAGCATACGGGAAAAGTAGAAGCATAAGTTCTCATGGAAGCCAACGTATGCACATAACTTAACCATTTCAATACATAAACCATTTATAGCTATGTAAATACATGCATGCAACCATTAATTCCAAATTCAATGCATAGAGTATGAAAACACTTATCAGAACCAGATAACGTGAAGCGACTGCTAGAAGGGGTTCATGTTTCCACCCAACCATAGGCTCAGTCACTCCTAATGGATTTACAACTAGCCACCCCTGAGCTAGACCATGATGCTTTGATATTGGATAAATTCTTCTGGCACATAAATAGATAGGGATGAAGGTTACTCTCCTTCTCCCGACTTAGTCTCTATTTCTCGTGATCAGAACACACACTTTTCACAATTCTCCCTTGAACCTGAGAGCTCAGTCTCTCATCTATGCACTCTTCACAGGTCCCCCCCCTTGTCCACCATGCCTTCCTTTCTTTCCTTTCTTAGCAAGATTGTGTGTGGCCCGAATTCCTATTTTGTGGTCAAGTCTGGAAGCCTTATAGATGGGCAGTATTCCCCATCCCCTCATTAACTCTTGAGTAGGTCTTCCCACCTACCAGCCTAATTGACATTCATTCTTGGGTCAAAGGGTTGTTCTGATCCTGATCAATTAAATCTAACAAAGTACTGGTCCGATGAAGGTTAACACAACCATTCTTGATCCCCTTCACCATCTCTTTCATAACATTTGTGGTCTCTCTTAGCACATCCTACTTCTAGCAGTCATGCAACACTTATTCATTTTCTATTAAATAACATAATTTACATTCATCAACCTTTTATACAAAGGTCCATCAAATAAAACATTTACACATATTGAGTTTGCCATAGTCTCATGGCTAATATAGTTATATTTACAAACTGGGGGAAACAAGGTGTTACATATTCCCTGATGGTTTTGTCCTTCCATCAATTTACATACTCACTCCTTTATTTTGATTATTGTCTTTTAGTTGTAAATAATTTGCAGACACTTTGTATCTATGCATATTGTGTGTATATTGGACCAGCCACATCCAATCTCTATAATTGTATTAGGGTCTGACATACTCCATCAATTCAGTACATATGACACAACCCACCTTGATTCGATCCATGCAAAACAACCCCAAACCGTGTAATGATGATGGTGCAATCTGAAATATCCACTTGTTCAAAACAAAATTTGTGTTTAGACGAGGAAGATCCTTGGGTACCCAGTGTTTCACTAGATGTTTGTACCTCAAGGGAACCTCGATGTCACCTATGGTCTCATCATCATAAGAACATGACCCCGCTTTAGCGAGAAAAAATTCCATTCGTTTATGGAATTTTCTTCTAATCTTTTGACATCTAGTTGATCTCCCTCTTTTAGGCCTACTATATGTCTCACTTTTCTCTAGTCTTCCTTAACTTCCCTTGCTCAAGGAGGATAGATCTGAAAAATACTTTTTTGGTTGTACATGTACTCCATCAAATGAGAGAAATAGTTAACGAACATTTGTAGAAGGCTACAACAATCTCTCGATTCATAAATATGATTCACAATAATAAGTGTTTCATGTAGATATTGTGGGAATTAGCCTTGTAGATATGTATTCCAACTATGGGAACATTAATATTTCCAGGTGGTCTCAAGAATGCCTAAACAAGATGTTGTGTCAGAGAATACAATCTTTTGTCACCTTTAGTGACATTTTTAGGTGGTCTCAAAATTTGAAATGTTAAGTATAATTAGAGAAACTCTCAAGCCTTCCTAAAAGTTTTTGAAGACTAAATCTTTATTTATTTTCGGAGCCAAAATACTTTGACTCTTTCTCCCTCTACAAGTTCTAAAACATGAGAATTAATGTTATTGCGTCACTCGCATATTAAATTTAGATATAATTTCAAGCTTCATTCCAGGTTATCCTCTTATCATGAAAGAATTCATGAGATCGATAGGAGTCACACCCTCTATCATTTCAGGAAGAATTTCCATTCATGCCTCAAGTATATTTTAACCCCCAAAATTATTTTACTAGGTGTCACCTCCTTAAACATTTTTGGAGGCATTTCCTTTTTGTTGAGAGGTTTCATTGAAGCCCCAAAATGACTTTAACTTGGGAGATAGTCACCTCTTGATATTTTTGGGAGGAATTTTCTTCTACTTAAGAAGCCTTGGGAGATGATAACATGTGGACATTCAAGGATCATTTCAAGGGACAAACACACCATGAAAAGGGTTTTACATGGGCTCCAAAAGATGGGATATTAATCCACATGGATGACCAAGAATAATTTAATGGGAAAATATTCTATAAGGAATGATATCCGTTCGTTGTAGAGTTGAAAGACTATATAGACTCTTTATATAATGTTGATGCTTGCATGATGGAAATGACTGGATAGAATCCATCTAAATCTTGAAGACCCTTATTTACTATTCAAATATGGTGAATTCATTTTTGGTTCCATCCATGAGAAATTATTTATATTTGTTCAATAAAATATGTTTAGATAACAAGCCAATGTGGTGTATCTAGTCCTATTTCAACAAGTTTAGAACTTTGAACACCTAGAATGAATAAGGTAAATGAGATGTGTGAGAGAAATCCTATGAAAAAATGGACTCCATTAGTAAGCTTGCATGGTCAGAATGTAGGATTCAAATATTATATTGATAAAATCATGTATATGGTTTTCTGCTTAATGAGAGGTGAACACAATCCTTGAATGCTTGTGGGATAAATGAAGATCTTACAAATGGATGAGAAATTTTGAAGTGGGTGATTAGTTAATGTCCAAATATTAAAAAATTATTAGGCATTATGGAGTGGAATTCAAATCTTTCATATTACCTCGCTAACCCTAAGAATATTTACCTTAAAATATGCTAGAAAATGTTCAATGTAGATGAATTTCACTATCATCCCAAGAATCAAAATATTTATTTCCCATTTCCATTCAAATTTTGATTTTATGTACTTAATAATTTGAAGGTAGAGGACCTTGTCGAAGGATTCAAGGATACTATGGTTTTGAGAAACATGACTCATGGAGATATGATCATCATATCATCTCATGTAAATCGAAATTTGGGTTGGTTTGAGACATTGGTGATTCCTTTTGGCCTCACCAATAACCCTAGTACATCAAATACTTATTAATGATATCTTTTGGCGAAACCTGGGATGTTTGGTAGTCAT
>JASDQU010241732.1:33432-61062 GCA_032191745.1 Picea mariana | reverse complement strand
ATTATTTGATTGGTGTTGTTCTTAAACATCAAGGTCACTCCATTTCATATCATTCTAAAACATTTTCATATTCCAAACTTAATTATAGCACTGTGGTAAGGAATTCTATGTGTTGGTGTAGGCCTTCAAGTAGTGCCATCACTTTCTTTTGTGTAAGGAGACTATTTTGCACACTGATAATCATCCTTTCATATTTCTCAATTCCCAATATAACATACAGGTGAAGTTGGTCATAGAAAATGGGCCTCCTAAATCCAATAGCTTCACTTGGTCATTTTCTATAAAAAGGGTAGTTCCAACAAAGTGGTTAATATGCATAATTGCCCCCCTATGTCAATGCTTAATAATTTGGTAGTTCATTGTGTATCCTGTGATGCATGGAAAATTATCTATGCTTCAAATCATTTTTTTGGCACCATTTGGTTGGTCATTCAATAGATACAAATATCAACCATATGCCCTTCCTTCAACTAATGTTGTGTGCCCAACACACTTGATTGATTAGTCCTTCTTCAATAAGCTCATGCATCTTATTATGGTAGACACATTGGCACCAGGAATAGTCTTCAACACATGTAGTGTCAATTATTCTACCCAACTGTGTAGCATCAAGTCAAATTATTCATTTATGCTTGTCCCCTTTGCAACAATAGCAAGCAAGGCCACCAAAAACAAGGGCTCTACAATACTTTACCCATTCCATCCCATCATTTGGAATCATTGTATATAAATTTTATGAGTGGGTTTCATATGACCTCTCACAAGCATGATTGCATATATGTTGTAGTCAATCATTTTTTGAAGATGGCCCATTTTATTCCTTTCACAAAGACTACTTCAACCGCTCAAATTGAAGATTTACTTTTTAGGCATGTTTGGTCTCAATTTGGCTTACCTCTTAATATCATTTCTTATTGCAATCAAAACTTTCTAAGGACATTCAAGAAATTGTTGTGGAAATTATTAGGCCTACAAATTGATTTCTCTATTACTTTTCACCCCTCAAACCGATGGCCAAATTGAGGTAGCAAATTTTCTCCTTGTTCATACCCCTCTACATGCATTATACTCACAATAAACAATGGATACATACTTGGATTTCCTACAACATAGCTAAAATCACTCTATCAATAATTATATTTTTTTCCACCATTTGAGGCATGTTATGGGTATCAAACTCTTTCCCCATATGAATTACCTATCACTCTCTAGCCTCCCTCCTGTTCCCACCAGCTAAAGGAGCAATGTAGCACCTCCTCTTTTGCACATAATTTGAACCAAATTCATGAGTATTTAACCACAACACTCCAATCATTTGAAGCACATTATAAGTATTTTCAAGATCACCATTGAGTTCTCATGCACTTTTATTTTATGGACTGTGTTAATTTGCAATTATATTAGAAATGTTTTAAAGAACAATGTCATCATAAGTTGGAGGTTCTATGGGATGGTCCATATACTATTATCTAGGAAGTTAATGATAATTGTTATTAGTCAGATTTGTCTTCCCAGATTGGTATTCATAATTTTATCATGTCAGTAACTTGAAACTCTATGAACCTCTCATTTTGGAAAAATAAGTTCAACTCATTCATGCAAAAACACAAGCAAGCAAGTAAGTACCAATTGACATTGTTTAGCCTTGTTGAGGAGGGGGTATCACTCATTGTCCATTCACCCAATCGACTTACTTAGGCTCTCTTACTTTATGACTGTGTATAGAGATTATTCCAGATTTCCAATAGCCACTTGTTGAAACACATTGTTTGGATATTCACACAGAGAGGATTTGATGTACAGAGTTAGGGCTCACATTCATGTTGAGGAGGGAGGATATGTTGAACAAACCAAGAATTCATGTACATATTTAGGACTTGATCATTCATGTACTTACCAGAAATGTTTGCAGCATTCCTTGAGCTAGGGCTCCTATGTCTCCAATGTCGCAGCTCTAACTCTCATCTGTTTCCAATGTCGCAGCTCTGACTCTCCTATGTCTCCAATGGCGCAACTTTAACTCTCCTCTGGCTAGAATGTGGTGAGGTGAGGTAGGGTATCAACAGAGAGGTTGATCGGTGAGGTAGGGTGTCAATGCAGAGGTCGATCGGTGAGGTTGGGTATCAACATAGAGGTTGATCATGAGGTGAGGTCGACACGAGGTTTAACAATGGAGAGATTTTTTTTTAACTTTTGGATATATATATTATATATTATATAAATTATGTATTATATGTTATATATAATATATATTGTATATAATATATAATTATATTATATAATACAACATTATACAACAATGCCATTAATGTTAGTTATACAACTATGCAATTATACAATAGTTTTATTATGTTAATTAATGTTAATTATATAATTATATATCTGGTTCATAAATATAAAATAAAAATAAATGCATTCTTTAATTTTGTGAGATACCATTGGCACCCTTATAGAGGATGAGATAGAAATATGAAAAAAAATCAAGAGCATTTCCAGAGAATCATCACTTTAATAGGATCAGATCCTCTATGTGATGCTTCTAAAAAACATGTTAACCAAGTTGCCCCCTAGAGAGTAGAACCTTATGAGAGTATTTATCTTTCAAGGGAAATAGATTTGGATGATAATGGAAGAAATTATGAAACAAATCAAGAAAGAAAAATATATAGGCCTTAATGGTCTCTCAATGGAATTTTATAATAGGACATGGGATGTGGGATGTGGTTAGTCCCACATATTTAAAGATGTGTGAGGGATCAATCAATAGTGGTTTCTTGATGGAACCTATCGATGTAATTATTATCAAACTTATCAATAAAAGTGTTAAAACATATTTTTTAGGTGGTTGGCATCCAATCACTCTCCTTAATGTTTCTTACCAAACCATAGTAAAAACATTGGCCATATGGATTAGGTTAAGAATATGTGTATACTACTTGGAGTTCATAGGTTCAAATATAGAGGGTGGTAGGGTATGTATACCTTCATAGATGGGGAAACCCTATGATCGAAAAAAAATGAAAAAAATAAACATTCCATTCTATATTCCTAATTGGACTTATATCCCAATGCCTTGATCTTGAAATCACTTCAACTAGTAGATTTATTGTTTACTCCTCCCTTCCTTACTCATCAATCCTTTGTTCCTCCTTTAATTGAACCTATTTTTATTCCTAAGAAAACCCAAAATATTGAATCGATGTCCCTTGTACCCCCTATGGCCTTGCATGCAGAAAATGATTCACTTCCAAATAATGTCTTCTCTCAACCCTATCATGTAGAGTGTTGGTGCGATTATATGCATAATATATTACCAAACATAAATTATCGACTGAGATTCGTAATCAGTAGATTTGATGCACTGTATGTGTCGATAACAGATAGGTTCCTATGTCTGTTTAGTATAGATTAGATAAGAAACCATTTAGAAACCAACACACACTTTTAAAAATAACATTCTACACTCATTTCAAAATTCAGAGATCAAAACTTGCGAACAAAATCTTAATAATCATGCATTCAAAAGATCTTGCTTAGATAATGAATTGTCCATTTACAAGCTCATGAAATGGAAATATGGACTTTTACTTATTAATATGTAGCTACTACTCTTAACAACAACTAACAAGCAAATCTGGGCACACTTCAACAACAACACTCTCCACGCCACTTCAAACCGGAAGATAAAGCTCATAGTAAAACTCTCAAGAAAACACTCAGTTGAAAAGGATCTTTCTTAGATGACAAGTCTGTTCATTATAGGATCTTGAAATGAAGAGATGAACTTAAGATCTTGTTCCCTGTAGCAATTGAAAACAGTAATCAACAATCCACTTTATTCACTCTTAGACATAAATCAATCATAACTCTATTCAGTCTAATCAAACCATCTTTAATACAAGAAATAGTCAATATGATTGAGAAACTTGATTATATGGAGCATGAAGGTGAGAGATGAAGTCTTGTGGTTCTTGTACCTACTAAGAACACCATAATTACAAACTTAAACAATAACATTTGTTTGCTTAACAATCCCACACACCAAACTCTTATCAATCGAATATTAATCTGCAGAAATGGAAATGGAACTATCTACTATGTTCAATGTCTAATCATTTACTCACACTAATTCAAAATCAAATAAATTTGTACTGAACTTGAAATGCATTTAAAATCATTTACAACACACAACTGTTAAATGTTCACACTCACAAAAGCACACAAAAACATGTACATGGAGGTCTACCTTGGTTGGGGAAGTAGGCCCTTGCTGAACCAACAAGGTACCTCTAAATATATTGCAGACTAAAGAACTTTACTCATTCCCATGAATTGCACAAAATAGCATTTGCATTCCTTCAATTGATTGATTGAATCAACAGTTCAACCTTTGATTCAACATAACCATGTGTATCATTCTCTTAAGAACCAATCTTACAACACAATAATTCCCTCCTTCCCTCAGACCTATGAGGTCTTATTTATACATAAAATTCATGGAGGAATGGATGAAACTGACTCCCCAAACTAAGAAAACAATTTTCACAATTTTAGGATAAATCCCAAAAATCTATGTTTTTCATCAATTTGGGCAGATTCGAGTTAGGGCTCCACCCATATCTTCTAGACCAATTCTAATTTTGAAAAATTGACCACATATTACTCAATTTTCCATATTCTAGACAAAACCCATATCTTCGAATTTCTAGATCTGATACCATATGCACAGAAATCGAGGCGCAAGTTGGTTGTTTGAGATTTTTACTAATTTTGGAAGAATCATTCCCTCTGAGTTGGAGGTCCACACGTGAAATCTGGTTGAATTCTGACATACGTTTCCGCATGAAAATATCGTTCTGGACAAAACCTGTGTTCCCGATTTTCTTCTAGAAGCATTTCAAAATTTTGAATTATGTCTAGTACCGGACTAACACAGCTGGTACCGGACTAGAACAGTTAGTACCAAAACCCTGTAGGCAGGGGTTTAGTACCAGATGAACACAGTCATGACTATGGGTACTAGACCAAATCGATGGTAGTACCATATGGAGCTGGTACCAGAATAGGCGCAATCTGGTACCGGATGAAGATGGTACCAAAAGAGGCAGGGAGATGGTACTAGATGAAGCGCAGAGATGGTACCAGATGAAGTGCGTACTGAAGGAGACAGAGAGTTGGTACCAGATGAAGCACAGATCTGGTATCCGATGAAGTGTAGAGCTGGTACCGGATGAAGAGGTATCCGAAGAGGTGGAGAGCTGGTACTGGATGAAGCATAGAGTTGGTACGAGATGGAGATGGTACTGAAAGAAGTGCAGAGTTGGCACCATATGGAGCTCGTACCATAAGATCTGCAGAGTTGGTACCGGATGGAGATGGTATCGAAAGAGGTGCAAATATGGTACCGAATGAACGCAGAGGTAGTACCAGATCAATGCAGAGTACCAGATTAGGAGGAGTATTGGTACCGGATCAGTTGGTTACTGTAGTACTGAACCAACGAAAGTACCAGATGAGGCAATGCCTTGTGATGAAGCTACTAAGTAATAGTCAAAGTAATTAGGAGCATAAATAATCGATCATTTAATCAATTTTAATCAAGAAAATAAAACAAATCATGCTTTAACATAAGTTACCTCTCTATGCAAATGGACAAGGTCACTAAGTGGATTTGTGGAGGAAATGGTCAACATATGCACATGTGAGAGGTAAAATTGACTCAAGTATAGGATAATATATGGTAATAAAGGTGTCAAAATGGAGACTCAACATTTCCCCCATGCTTAAGTCATTGCATGTCCTCATGCAACAATGATCTTAAAATTTTCAAAATTGATGATACTCTTCACTTGATCAAGCATTCCCTGAAGTTCCACCTTTCTTCAGCTCCTTAAGTTATCTTTTAAGTAACCTGTTATACAATATAAACTTCATGTTCTATGCTTCACACTTATTACCCATGGAAAAGTAATTATGATGGAAAAGGGAGTCACGAGTAATAGATTAGATCTGTTAGTGATTTGATGTCAAGACTTATTCAATATGTTGTGGATCATAGTCAGGAGAAAGGGTTGGATGTGAATCTAATATGATTATAGGATAGTGGCTAAGAGTTTTCATAATGACTTTGCTAATAGACCCCCCTGGCTAGATTACCTTTAAAATAAAAGTGATATAAGCATAATTTAGATCTCATTTGAAGAGAGGAACACATAAAAGAATACATCCCAAGATGATTAAATTGTTTCTTATCCAAGTTTTTAAAGATGAAGCTCTTTTTTCTTAGGTAAGGTGAATTACATATACTGAGGGTCCCACTTTCATGCAAACCTATTTATTTTAAAGATAGAACTCTAAAGTGGATACTTGAAGGTTCTTAAGAACATCATTCGAGAGATATAAAGGTCATCTCCTCAACTTGATTTGATAATGCTTCAGAATGAGACCCAAAGGTTTTTGTTTAGTCTTAGGTGTGCCATTTTATGTTTTTCAACTCCCTTTACCCAGCATATCCCTGTTTCCAGCAGGCCTGTTCAGTACCCCGACGGGTTTACCTTAGTACCATACAAGCATGGCCCCACTGCCTGCAGGCGTGTTCAGTACTTCAACGGGTTTACTTGTACTTCCTAATACTTCCTTTTTATTATATTACTCAAAATATTTAGAATGATATATATTTTTCATTGACATCTTTAGAGTATAAGGAAGGCAGGTGGTATGAGAGTGTTTTGGAGTTATTAGGCACATAATTAACTGATTTCAATTATCCCAAGGGTGACATCATCCACATTAGACTTAAATCTCAGCTATTTAATGTATAATGGAACATATTATATAATGACTAAGAGGTCCCTCTAGTTAATCCTATTAGGGTTCTCATGAAAGTTCATTGAGGTTTTGCAAGGGCGTTCCACCACATGAGGTTTTCATCAATACCTCCCAAGAGAAACTTGTAAATATAAACTTGGATAAGAACTTGTTGAATCAACTAGGTTAGTATTAGACATAATGGTGCCACCACTTTTCAATAGATATTTCAATTATTAATCACTTTTTTTTAATGATGAGGTAATAAGACAGGTGCACCCATTATCTTATAGAGCTAAATGTTAAAATATCTTCTTAAAGGATAGAAAGGATCATTCATTTAGGAGTGAGTGTAACAATGTAGGAGGAAGATGTATATGAGAGTAAAGAATAGTTCAACATAAGACTTAAATGATCCTTGATAAAAATAACATGAAAAGATTAGCTCATACCTCCAATTACCTGAAGTGAAAACAATGTTAAGCACATGAAAAATATCATATCACCTTGGCATCAGTACTGGATTGGTAATTGGTATTAGAACATGTTTTTGCAGTACCGTAATAGATAGTACCAGAATAAGATAGTACCAAAACAAGATTCTGTAGTACCAGAATAGAGCATTACTGGAACAAAATTTTGCAGTACCGGAACAAAATTCTTCAGTACCGAAACAGAGTAGGGGAAAGAAACAGAGTGACAGTATGAATGATTTCTATTCTAGGAGATCTATACGAGGGCTTGCAGAAGTTCATGGTAGGGAGCATGAAATAATTGAGAGTAACCACGTGTTTAATACATAATTAGTCTAATTCCTTAATAAAATGAAAAAATGTTGAGTTTATACATCTTATTACTTGAATCATTGAAATCATCAGAAAAAACTTTGAATATAGGATAAGGGATACCAACACCTCATTACAATACCAGATCACCTTAGTACTAGATGAATGCATATTTTTTTTCCCAATACCGGATGAACTCAGACCTTGCCCAGTATCGAATGAACGCAAAGTTATTTTTTGGCCAGTACTGGATGAATGCATACCTTGCCCACAGTACCGGATGAACACAGATTTTGGCCCACAGTACCAGATGAATTTCTATTTTTTCCCAGTATCGGACGAACACAAAGTTTTTCTAGTATCGGATGAGCGCATGGGTGAATTTGTCACAGTACCAGAACAACACAAAGAGAATATTTGCAGTACCGGAACAACACAAAGAGAATATTTGCAGTACCGTAACAACAAAGAGATGTTATCCAGTACTAGATGAGCACATAAAGAATATTTGCAGTACCAGAATAACATAGAGATGTTATCCAGTACCGGATCACCACAAAATTTCATTTCAGTACTCAATGAGAATTGGATACGGTACCTGGTGGCGTATTCTAGAAACTGGAATTTGTAGGCTTCTCCTTGTGGCTGGAATACTCTGAGTATCAAGCTGTAGAAGATGCTAGCAAGCATTGTTGCTACAGGAAGAAACATATGAATTTGTTCTGTTGAAGTATCGTGCTGGAAAAACACTGCTTTTGTTGCCACTTCCATTTTATTAGAAAATAAACCTAACTACTACTGTCTCAGCAACCACTGCCCCATGTCTGAGGTTTTGCATGGCCTCATGAAAACAATGTGAGATGCTAAAAAAGGCTTCTCAGAAGGTTTCGAACATCTGCTAAAAACAAACCAATAGGACTAATTAAAACTAGATTTTTACTCATGCTTATAAACATAAAATTTAGGGAAAATGTCAAAAGTTGAATTATTAGCTATGAATAAAATAGTTTGGAATTAACATTTAGTTTCAACTGCTATTAAAAATATCACTTAATTAATCATCCTTGTGAAATAGTAGTCTTAAAATAAATAGGTAATGATAAATCATGAATGCATCATTTTTAACAACTTAAGGAAAAATAAGAAATTTGAAGAAATAGGTGATGAAGCACTCCCTTAAGTGTTATCTTTTGTTGACAAGGATTCTTTCTTTGCTTTTGAAATCCTTCTAGTATTATGTGTGCATTCAGAGGATGAAGAGATTCCCTTCTCATAAGATTCCAAACAAAATTATCATAACTTTTAGAAAGAAATCTACTATAGGAACAAAAGATTTTAAACTGATTGCTTTATTAACTTTTCTCATTCCCATTTATGAAAAGTATGAAAGATATGTTGCATTGTACTTATGTGCAACATTTATTTATTTACCTATCCTACTCTAATTGAACAAAAGAAAATGTCCTTCAAGTATAGGAACACTTCCAGTGAATCCATGTGTGTAACAGGGTTAGAAATATATCCATACTCAGGTTTAAAAGATAAATTTAAATGCATATCGGAGTATGAAGGACCATCTACTTTGATGGTGAGATCAAACAATAATGAAAAATAAAAGAGTGGTGTGACCTAATAACTAATTGAAACCATATTCCAATAGGATCACTATATTCTTGTTTTTCTTCTTTGTTTAGGTCACATTGAACGTCTTCCTCTCCCATGGTATGCAGATTATCCTCTTCAAGATGATTGGTCTTTGGAGTACATATAAGGTCTGCTGAGAGGCATGATAAGGACTCCTCAATATCAGGTTCCATTGGTTTCTCTCCATTGAATTCTATCCATGATTCTTTATTCTCGTCAACAAATTGACAAGAGGAATCCGACAGGACTTCTAAATATTCCTAGCGAGAGATGACTAGATTCTTGACTATTGTGAAGATATGCTCTTCCTGAGAAGTGTATATCCTAGATGTTGCTAGAATGCGAGAAATTTCTTGGAGGAACATTCTTCAAGATCTTGATCATACCTGAATTACTCTAGTTGGTTGATGCTCCCTATCTCGCAACACAAATTAGCACTCGAGGGTTCTTACAACACCCCAAAAATGATTTATCATCAAATATTTGAATATTAAAACTAAGAAATTAAAACTATTTGAAAAAATTAAAAACACCAAACTTTAACTCCTTGCATTACTGGGACCCTGTTGTCACCAGGTTATCGGTTTGCACAAGTTATCCCATCATAAATAAAACTAAATTTGCATTAAAGGAGGAAAAACACACCTGCATTAAAAGAAGAGAGGAAAACCTAACTTTGAAGCAACCCCACCAAAGTGGATGTGTGGGCTCTTCCCTCACGTCTTACTGTCTTCTCTCCGCCCTTAGGTCATCCATAAAATGAATCCAAAACCATTAAAGAAAACTGATTCAAATACTACCTATTACCGTTTACAACTCCCCAACAATGGTTCCAAAATGTTGGTGCAATTATATGCATAGTATATTACCAAACATAAATTATCGACTGGGATTCATAATCAGTATATTTGATGCACTATATGTGTCGATAACAGATAGGTTCCTATGTGTGTTTAATATATCTTAGATAAGAAAACCATTTAGAATCCAACACACACTTTTAAAAATAATATTCTCCACTCATTTCAAAATTCAGAAAGCAAAACTTGCAAACAAAATCTTAACAATCATGCATTCAAAAGATCTTGCTTAGATAATGACTTGTCCATTTACAAGCTCATGAAATGGAAAGATGGACTTTGACTTAGTTATCTGTAGCTACTACTCTTAACAACAACTAACAAGCAAATATGGGCACACTCCAATGATAACACTCTTCACGCAGTTTCAAATCGGAAGATAAATCTCATAGTAAAACTCTCAAGCAAACACTCAGGTTAAAAGGCTCTTTCTTAGATGACAATTTTCTTCATTACATGCTCATGAAATGAAGAGATGAACTTAAGATATTGTTCCTTGTATCAATTGAAAACAATAATCAACAATCCACTTTATTCACTCTTAGAATGAAATCAATCATAACTCTATTCAGTCCAATCAAACCTTCTTTAATACATGAAAAAGTCAATATTATTAAGAGACTTCATTATATGGAACATGAAGGTGAGATATGAAGTCTTGTGGTTCCTGTACCTACTAAGAACACCACAATTAAAAACTTAAACAATAACATTCGCTCGCTTAACAATCCCACACACCAAACTCTTATAAATCGAATATTAATCTGCAGAGATGGAAATGGAACTATCTACTTTGTTCAATTTCTAATCATTTACTCACACTAATTCAAAATCAAATAACTATGTACTAAACTCACAATGCATTTAAAATAATTTACAACACACAACTGTTAAATGTTCACACTAACACAATCACACAAAAACATGTACAGGGAGGTTTACCTTGGTTGGGGCAGTGGGCCCTTGTCGAACTAGCAAGGTACCTCTAAAGAGATTGCATACTAAAGAACTTTACTCATTCCCATGAATTGCACAAAATAGCATTTGCATTCCTTCAATTGATTGATTGAATCAACAGTTCAACATTTCATTTAGCATAACCATGTGTATCATTCTCTCAAAAACCAATCTTACAACATAATAATTCTCTCCTTCCCCCATACATATGAGGTCTTATTTGTACATAAAATCCATGGAGGAATTGATGAAACCGACTCCCCAAACTAAGAAAATAATTTTCACAATTTTAGGGTAAATCCCATAAATCTGTGTTTTTCATTAATTTGGGCATATTCGAGTTAGGGATCCACCCATATCTTCCAGACCAATTCTAATTTTGAAAAACTTCTTTTTATTTACTCGATTTTCCATATTCTAGACAAAGCCCATATCTTCAAATTTCTAGATCTGATACCATATGCACGAAAATGAAGGCGCAAGTTGTTAGTTTGACATTTTTACTAATTTTGGCAGAATCACTCCCCTTGAGCTGGAGTTCCACACGTGTGATATGGGTGAATTATGACAAACATTTCCACATTAAAACATCGTTCTGGACAAAACCCATGTGCTTGATTTTCTTGTAGAAGCATTCAAAAATTTTGAATTATGTCTAGTACCGGACTAGCATAGTTGGTACCAAACTAGAACAGTTAGTACCAAAATCCTGTAGGGAGGGGTTTAGTACCGGATGAACATAGTCACGACTATGGGTACCAGACCAGCATGATGGTAGTACATGATAGAGATGGTACCAAAATAGGAGCAATATGGTACCGGATGAAGTTGGTATCAGATGAAGCTGGTACTGAATGAAGTCAGTATCAGATGAAGCTACTACCAGAAGAGGTGGAGAGTTGGTGAAGGATGAAGAAGAGTGTTGGTACCGAATGAAGCTAGTACCGAAAGAGGTGGAGAGTTGGTACCAGATGAAGCACAGAGCTAGTACCGGAAGAGGCGCAGAGTTGGTACCAGATGAAGTGCAGATCTGGTACTGGAAGAGGCACAGAGCTGGTACCGGATGGAACTAGTATCGAAAGAGGTGTGGAGCTGGTACCGGAAGAGGTGCAGAGATGGTACCGGATGAACACAGAGGTAGTACCAGATCACTGCAGAGTACCATATTAGGAGGAGTATTGGTACCAGATCGGTTGGTTGTTGTAGTACCGGACCAACGGAAGTACCAGATGAGGTGATGCCTTGTGATGAAGCTACTAAATAATAGTCAAAGTAATTAGGATCATAAATAATCAATCATTTAATCAATTTTAATCAAGAAAATCAAACAAATCATGCTTTAACATAAGTTACCTCTATATTCACATGGACAAGGTCACTAAGTGGATTTGTGAAGGAAATGGTCAACATATGCACATGTGAGAGGTAAAATTGACTCATATAGAGGATAATATAGGGTAATAAAGGTGTCAAAATGGAGACTCAACATTCCCCCATGCTTAAGTCATTGCATGTCCTCATGCAACAATGATCTTCAAAATTTCAAAATTGATGATACTCTTCACTCGATCAAGCATTCCCTAAAGTTCCACCTTTCTTCAGCTCCTTAAGTTCTCTTCTAAGTAACCTGCTATACAATATAAACTTCCTGGCCTATGCTTCACATTTTTTACCCATGGAAAAGTAGTTATGATGGAAAAGTGAAGTCATGAGTAATAGATTAGATCTGTTAGTGATTTGACGTCAACTTTTATCCAATCTATTGTGGATCATAGTCATGAGAAAGGGTTGGATGTGACTCTAATATGATTATAGGATAGTGGCCAAGAGTTTTCATAACAAATTTGACCAATAGACCCCCCTGGCTAAATTACCTTTAAAATAAAAGTGATATAAGCATAATTTAGATCTCATTTGAAGAGAGGAAGACATAAAAGAATACATCCCAAGATGATTAACTCGTTGCTTATCCAAGTTTTTGGACATGAAGCTCTTCTTGCTTAGTTAAGGTGAATTACATATATTGAGGGTCCCACTTTCATGCAAACCTATTTATTTTAAATATAAAACTCTAAAGTGGATACTTGAAGGTTCTTAAGAACATCATTTGAGAGATATAAAGGTCATCTCCTAGCCTTTATTTAATAATGCTTCAGAATGAGACCTAAGGGTTTTTGTTCAGTTTTAGGTGTGCCACTTTATGTTTTTCAACTCTCTTTACCCGACATAGCCCCGCTTTCAGTAGGCCTGTTCAGTACCCCGACGGGTTTAACTTCATGCCATACAAGCATGGCCCCGCTACCAACAGGCCTATTCAGTACCTCGGTGGGTTTACTTGTACATCCTGATACTTCTATTTTATTATATTACTCAAAATATTTGGAATGATGTATAGTGTTCATTGACAACTTTAGAGTATAAGGAAGGAAGGTGGTATGAGAGTGTTTTAGAGTTATTAGACACATAATTAATTGTTTGCAATTATCCCAGGGTTGACATCATCCATATTAGACTTAAATCTCAGATATTCAATGTATAATGGAACATCTCATATAATGACTAAGAGGTCCCTCTCGTTAATCCTATTAGGGTTCTCATAAAATTTCATTAAGGTTTTGCAAGGGCGGTCCACCACATGAGGTTTTCATCAATACCTCCCAAGAGAAACTTGTAAAGATAAACTTGTATAAGAAATTATTGAATCAACTAGGTTAGTATTAGACATAATGGTGCCACCAATTTTAAATGGATATTTCAATTATTAATCACTTTTTCACAATGATGAGGTAATAAGATAGGTGCACCCATTATCATATACAACTAAATGTGAAAATTTATTCTTAAAGGATAACAAGGATGATTCATTTAGGGGTGAGTGTAACAATGTAGGAGGAATATGTATATGAGAGTAAAGAACAGTTCAACATAATACTTAAACGATCCTTGATAAAAAGAACATGAAAATATTAACTCATACCTCCAAATTTCCTGAAGTGAAAACAATGTTAAGCACATGACAAAGATCATATCACCTTGGCATCAATACCAGATTGGTAACTAGTATCAGAACATATTTCTATAGTACCGTAATAGATAGTACCAGAATAGGGCAGTACCGGAACAGGATTCTGCAGTACCAGAAGAGAGAAGTACTGAAACATAATTCTGTAGTACCAGAACAGATCAGGAGGAAGAAACATAGTGACAGTATGAATGATTTATATACATGGAGATGTATTCGAGGGCTTGCAGAAGTTCATGGTAGGGAAAGTACAATAATTGAGAGTAACCACATGTTTAATACATAATTAGTCTAATTCCTTAATAAAATGAAAAAATGTTGATTTTATACGTCCTATTACTTGAAGCATTTAAATAGAGCAACAAAAACTTTGAATATAGGATAAGGACTACCAAAACCTCATTACCAATACCGGATCACCTTAGTACTAGATGAACGTAGATTTATTTTTTCCTAGTACCGGATGAACACAGACCTTGCCCAGTACTAGATGAACGTAGAGTTATTTTTGGCCAAGTACCAGATGACTACAGACCTTGCCCATAGTACCAAATGAACACAGATTTTGGCCCACAGTACCATAGGACTGATGATTTTTTCCCAGTACCAGACGAACACAGAGTTTTTCCAATACCGGATGAGCGCATGGGTAAATTTATTGCAGTACCAGAATAACACAAAGAGAATATTTCCAGTACCAGAATAGCACATAGATGTTATCCAGTACTATATGAACACAAAAAGAATATTTGAATTACCGGAATAACACAGAGATTTTATTCAGTACCGGATCACCACAAAATTTCATTCCGATACTCAATGAGAATCGGATAAGGTACCTGGTGGCGTATTCTACAAACTTGAATTTGTAGGCTTCTCCTTGTGGCTTCCATACTCTGAGTATCAAGCTATAGAAGATTCTAGCAATCATTGTTTCTACAAGAAGAAACATATGAATTTGTGATGTTTAGGTATCATACTGGAAAAACACTACTTTTGTTGCCACATCCATTTTATTAGAAAATAAACCTAACTACTACTATCTCAGAAACCACTCCCCCATGCTTGAGTTTTTTCATGTTCTCATGCAAACAATGTGAGATGCTAAAAAAGTATTCTCAAAAGGTTGCGAACATCTGCTAAAAATAAACCAATAGAAATAATTAAAACTAGATTTTTATTCATGCTTACAAACATAAAATTTAGGGAAAATGTCAAAAGTTGAATTATTAGCTATGAATAAAATAGTTTGGAATTAATATTTAGTTTCAACTGCTATTAAAAATATCACTTAATTGATCATCCTTGTGAAATAGTGGTCTTAAAATAAATAGGCAATGATAAAGCATGAATGCATCATTTTTAACAACTTAAGGAAACAGAAGAAATTTGAAGAAATAGTTCATGAAGCACTCCCTTAAGTGTTGTCTTCTATTGACAAGGATGCCTTCTCCACTTTTGAAATCCTTCCAATGTTATGTATGCATTCAGAGAATGAAGCAATTCCCTTCTCATAAGATTCCAAACAAAATTATCATAACTTTTAGAAAGAAATCTACTATAGGAACAAAAGATCTTAAACCGATTACTTTATTAACTTTTGACATTCCCATTTATGAAAAGTATGAAAGATATGTTGCATTGTACTTATGTGAAACATTTATTTATTTATTTACCTCTCCTACTCTAATTGAACAAAATAAAATGTCCTTCAAGTATAGGATATCTTCCAGTGAATCCATGTGCGGGTTAGAAATATATCCATACTCGGGCTTAAAAGATAAATTTTAATGCATACCAGAGTATGAAGGACCAATTTCTTTGATGATGAGATCAAGTAATAATGAAAAATAAAAGAGTGGCGTGACCTAATAACTAATTGAAACCATATTTCAAAAGGATCATTATATTCTTGTTTTTCTTCTTTGTTTAGGTCACATTGAATGTCTTCCTCTTCCATGCTATGCATATTATCTTCTTCAATATGATTGGTCTTTGGAGTATATACAGGATCTACTGAGAGGCATGCTAAGGACTCCTTAATCTCATATTCCACTGGTTAATATTCATTTAATTCTATCCATGATTATTTATTCTCCTCAACAAATTGACAAGAGGAATCTAACAAGACTTCTAAATATTCCTATGGAGAGACAACTAGATTCTTGACTGCTGTGAAGATATGCTCTTCCTGAGAGGTGGATATCCTAGCTACTACTAGAATGTGAGAAAGTTCTTGGAGGAACATTCTTCATGCTCTTGATCATCCTTGAATTACTCTATCTGGTTGATGATCCCTGTCTCGCAACACAAATTAGTACTTGAGGGTTCTTACAACACCCCAAAAATGATATATCATCGAATATTTGAATATTAAAACTATTTGAAAAAATAAAACACACCAAACTTGAACTCCTTGCATTACTGGGACCCTGTTGTCACCAAGTTATCGGTTCACACAAGTTATCCCATCATAAATAAAACTAAAATTGCATAAAAGGAGGAAAACACACTTGCATTAAAAAAAAGAGGACAACCTAAATTTGGAGTAACCCCACCAAATTGGATGTGTGGGCTCTTCCCTCATGTCTTACCATCGTCTCTCCGCCCTTAGGTCATCCATAAAACCAATACAAAACCATTAAAGCAATCTAATTCAAATACTACATATTATCGTTTACAACTCCCTGGCAATGGTGCCAAAATGTTGGTGCAATTATATGCATAATATATTACCAAACATAAATTATCGACCGGGATTCATAATCAGTAGAGTTGATGCACTATATGTTTCGATAACAAATATGTTCCTATGTTTGTTTAGTATAACATAGATAAGAAAACCAACACACTTTTAAAAATAACGTTCTCCACTCATTTCAAAATTCAGAAAGCAAAACTTGCAAACAAAATCTTAACAATCATGCATTCGAAAGATCTTGCTTAGACAATGACTTATCCATTTACAAGCTCATGAAATTGAAATATGGACTTTGACTTAGTTATTTGTAGCTACTACTCTTAACAACAACTAACAAGAAAATTTAGGCACACTTCAACGATAACACTCTTCATGCAACTTCAAACCAGAAGATAAAGCTCATAGTAAAACTCTCAAGAAAACACTCAATTGAAAAGGCTCTTGCTTAGATGACAAGTCTATTCATTATAGGTTCATGAAATGAGAAGATGAACTTAAGATCTTGTTCCCTGTAGCAATTAAAAACAGTAATCAAAATCCACTTTATTCACTCTTAGACATAAATCAATCATAACTCTATTCAGTCCAATCAAACCTTCTTTAATACAGGAAACAATCAATATGATTGATAGACTTCATTATATGGAACATGAAGGTGAGAGATGAAGTCTTGTGGTTCCTATACCTACTAATAACACTACAATTACAAACTTAAACAATAACATTCGCTTGCTTAACAATCCCACACACCAAACTCTTATCAATCGAATATTAATCTGCAGAAATGGAAATGGAACTATCTACTTTGTTCAATGTCTAATCATTTACTCACACTAATTCAAAATCAAATAACTTTGTACTGAACTTAAAATGCATTTAAAATCACTTACAACACATAATTGTTAAATGTTCACACTCACACAATCACACAAAAACATGTACAGGGAGATTTACCTTGGTTGGGGCGGTGGGCCCTTGCCGAACCAACAAGGTACCTCTAAAGAGATTGCAGACTAAAGAACTTTACTCATTCCCATGAATTTCAGAAAATAGCATTTGCATTCCTTCAATTGATTGATTGAAGCAACAGTTCAACATTTCATTCAACATAACCATGTGTATCATTCTCTCAAGAACCAATCTTACAACATAATAATTCTCTCCTTCCCTCATACACATGAGGTCTTATTTATACATAAAATCCATGGAGGAATGGATGAAACCGAATCCCCAAACTAAGAAAACAATTTTCACAATTTTAGGATAAATCCTAAAAATTTGTGTTTTTCATCAATTTGGGCAGATTCGAGTTAAGGATCCACCCATATCTTCCAGACCAATTCTAATTTTGAAACATTGCTCGCACTTTACTCAATTTTCCATATTCTAGACAAAACCCATATCTTCAAATTTCTAGATCTTATACTATATGCACATAAATCGAGGCTCAAGTTGGTAGTTTGAGATTTTTACTAATTTTGGCATAATCATTGCCCCTGAGCTGGAGGTCCACATCTGCAATCCGAGTGAATTCTGACACACTTGTACACATGAAAACATCGTTCTGGACAAAATCCATGTTCTTGATTGTCTTCTAGAAGCATTCCAAAATTCTGAATTATGTCTAGTAAAGGACTAGCACAGTTGGTACCAGACTAGAACAGTTAGTACTGGAATCTTGTAGGTAGGGGTTTAGTACCGAATGAACATAGTCACGACTATGGGTACCAGACAAGCATGTGATGGTTGTACCAGATGGAGCTGGTACAGAAATAGGGGAAATCTGGTACCGAATGAAGCTGGTACTTGAAGGGGTGGAGATCTGGTATCGAATGAATCGTAGAGATGGTACCTGATGAAGTTGGTACCAGAAGAGGTAGAGAGTTGGTACCAGATGAAGAAAAAATATGGTACCGGATGAAGTGCAGAGCTGGTACCAATGAAGGTGGTATTGGAAGAGGGGGAGAGCTGGTACCGGATGGAGCTTGTACCAGAAGAGGCATAGAGATGGTACCAGATGGAGCTAGTATCAGAAGAGGTGTGGAGATGGTACTGAATGGAGATGGTACCAGAAGAGGTGTGGAGCTGGTACTGGATGAACGCAGAGGTAGTACTGGATCAATGTAGAGTTCAGATTAGGAGGAGTATTGGAACCAGATCAGTCGGTTGTTGCAGTACTGAACCAAAGGAAGTACCGGATGAGGTGATGCCTTGTCATGAAGCTGCTAAATAATAGTCAAAGTAATTAGGAGCATAAATAATCAATCATTTAATCAATTTTAATCAATAAAATAAAACAAATCATGCTTTAACACAAGTTACCTCTCTATGCACATAGACAAGGTCAGTAAGTGGATTTTTGGAGGAAATGGTCAACATATGCACATGTGAGAGGTAAAATTGACTCAGATAGAGGATAATATAGGGTAATAAAGGTGTCAAAATGGAGACTCAACATTCCCCCATGCTTAATTCATTGCATGTCCTCATGCAACAATGATCTTCAAAATTTCAGAATTGATGATACTCTTCACTCAATCAAGCATTCCCTGAAGCTCCACCTTTCTTCAGCTATTTAAGTTCTCTTTTAAGTAACCTGATATATAGTATAAACTTCCTGGCATATGCTTCACACTTCTTACCCATGGAAAAGTAGTTATGACGGAAAAGTGGAGTCATGAGAAAGTGTTGGATGTGACTCTAATATGATTATAGGATCGTGGCCAAGAGTTTTCATAACGAATTTGACTAATATACCCCCTAGCTAGATAAACTTTAAAATAAAAGTGATATAAGCATAATTTAGATCTCATTTGAAGAGGAACACATAAAAGAATACATCCCAAGATGATTAACTCTTTTCTTATCCAAGTTTTTAGAGATGAAGCTCTTCTTGCTTAAGTAAGGTGAATTACATATATTGAGGGTCCCACTTTCATGTGAACCTATTTATTTTAAATATAGAACTCTAAAGTGGATACTTGAAGGTTCTTAAGAACATCATCCGAGAGATATAAAGGTCATCTTCTATCCTTGATTTGATAATGCTTCAGAATGAGGCCCAAGGTTTTTTGTTCAATTTTAGGTATGCCACTTTATGTTTTTCAACTCCCTTTACCTGGCATAACCCCGCTACTAGCAGGCCTATTCAGTACCCTGGCAGGTTTACCTTAGTACCATAAAAGCATGGCCCTGCTGCCAACATGCATGTTCAGTACCTCAGCGGGTTTACTTGTACTTCTTGATACTTCCTTTTTATTGTATTACTCAAAATATTTAGAATGATGTATATTGTTCATTCACAGCTTTAGAGTATAAGGAAGGCAAGTGGTACGAGAGTTTTTTAGAGTTATTAGGCACATAATTAACTGCTTGCAATTATCCGAAGGGTGACATAATCCACATTAGACTTAAATATCAGCTATTCAATGTTTAATGGAATATCTCGGATAATGACTAAGAGGTCCCTCTAGTTAATCCTATTAGGGTTCTCATGAAAGTTCATTGAGGTTTTGCAAGGGCGGTCCACCACATGAGGTTTTCATCAATACCTCCCAAGAAAAACTTGTAAAGATAAAATTGGATATTTCAACCACTTTTCAATGGATATTTCAATTATTAATCACTTTTTTCGTAATGATGAGGTAATAAGACAGGTACACCCAATATCATATAGAGCTAAATGTGAAAATATCTTCTTAAAGGATAGAAAGGCCGATTCATTTAGGGGTGAGTGTAACAATGTAGGAGGAGGATGTATATGAGAGTAAAGAAAATTTCAACATAAGAATTAAATGATCCTTGATAAAAAGAACATGAAAAGATTAGCTCATACCTCCAATTACCTGAAGTGAAAACAATGTTAAGCACATGACAAAAATCATATCACCTTGGCATCAGTACTAGATTGGTAATTGGTATTAGAACATGTTTCTGCAGTACCGTAATAGATAGTACCAAAATAGGACAGTACCGAAACAAGATTCTGTAGTACTAGAACATAATTCTGCAGTACTGGAACATAATTATGCAGTACCAGAAGAGAGCAGGGGGAAGCAACAGAGTGACAAGATGAATGATTTCTATATGAGGAGATGTATATGAGGGATTGCAGAAGTTCATGGTAGGGAGTGTGCAATAATTGAGAGTAACCACATGTTTAATACATAATTAGTCTAATTCCTTAATAAAATGAAAAAATGTTCAGTTTATACATCCTATTACTTGAAGCATTTAAATCGAGCAGAAAAAACTTTGAATATAGGATAAGGACTACCAACACCTCATTACGAGTACCAGATCACCTTAGTACCAGATGAATGTAGATTTATTTTTACCCGGTACCATATGAATGCAAACCTTGCCTAGTATCGGATGAATACAGAGATGTTATCCAGTACCAGATCACCACAAAATTTCATTCTGGTACTCAATGAGAATTGGATAAGGTTCCTGGTGGCGTATTCTGCAAACTAGAATTTGTACGCTTCTCCTTGTGGTTGGCATAATCTGAGTATCAAGATGTATAAGATGCTAGCAATCACTGTTGTTGCAGGAAGAAGCATATGAATTTGTTTTGTTGAAGTATCATGCTGGAAAAACACTGTTTTGTTGCCACTTCCATTTTATTAGAAAATAAACATAACTACTATTGCCTCAACAACCACTCCCCCATGCCTGAGGTTTTTCATAGCCTCATGCAAACAATTTGAGATGCTAAAAAAGGATTCTCATAAGGTTGCGAACATCTGCTAAAAACAAACCAATAGAACTAATTAAAACTAGATTTTTATTCATGCTTACAAACATAAAATTTAGGGAAAATGTCAAAAGTTGAATTATTAGCTATGAATAAAATAGTTTGGAATTAACATTTAGTTTCAAGTGCTACTAAAAATATCACTTAATTGATCATCCTTGTGAAATAGTGGTCTTAAAATAAATAGGTAATGATAAAGCACAAATGCATCACTTTTAACAACTTAAGGAAAAAGAAGAAATTTGAAGAAATAGGTCATGAAGCACTCCCTTAAGTGTTATCTTCTGTTGACAAGAATTCCTTCTCCTCTTTTGAAATCCTTCCAATATTATGTGTGCATTCGGAGGATGAAGAGATTTCCTTCTCATAAGATTCCAAACAAAATTATCATAACTTTTAGAAAGAAATCTACTATAGGAACAAAAGATCTTAAACCGTTTACTTTATTAACTTCTGACATTCCCATTTATGAAAAGTATGAAAGATATGTTGCATTGTACTTATGTGCAACATTTATTTATTTATTCACTTGTCCTACTCTAATTGAACAAAATAAAATGTCCTTCAAGTATAGGATATCTTCCAGTGAATCCATGTGTGTAACAGGGTTAGAAATATATACATACTCGAGCTTAAAAGATAAATTTTAATGCATACCACAGTATGAAGGACCAACTTCTTTGATGATGATATCAAGAAATAATGAAAAATAAAAGAGTGGTGTGACCTAATAACTAATTGAAACCATATTTCAATAGGATCATTATATTCTTGTTTTTCTTCTTTGTTTAGGTCACACTAAATGTCTTCCTCTCCCATGCTATGCATATTATCATCTTCAAGATGATTGGTCTTTGGAGTACATACAGGATCTGTTGAGAAGCATGCTAAGGACTCCTCAATATCAAGTTCCACTAGTTTCTCTCCATTGAATTCTATCCATGATACTTTATTCTCCTCAACAAATTGACAAGAGGAATCCGACGGGACTTCTAAATCTTCTTGTGGAGAGACAACTAGATTCTTGACTGCTGTGAAGATATGCTCTTCCTGAGAGGTGAATATCACAGCTACTGCTAGAATGCGAGAAATTTCTTGGAGGAACATTTTTCAATCTCTTTGTCATCCTTGAATTACTCTAGTTGGTTGATGATCCTATCTCGCAACACAAATTAGTATTCGAGGGTTCTTACAGCACCCCAAAAATGTTTTATCATCAAAGATTTGAATATTAAAACTAAGAAATTAAAACTATTTTCAAAAATAAAACACACCAAAATTAAAATCCTTGTGTTATTGGGACCCTGTTGTCACCAGGTTATCGGTTCGCACAAGTTAGACCATCATAAATAAAACTAAATTTGCATAAAAGGAGGAAAAACACAGTTGCATTAAAAGAAGAGAGGACAACCTAACTTTGGAGAAACCCCACCAAAGTGGATGCATGGGCTCTTCCCTCATGTCTTACCGTCTTCTCTCCACCCTTAGGCCATCCATAAAACCAATACAAAACCATTAAAGCAATATGATTCAAATACTACCTATTACCATTTACAACGCCTCGGCAATGGCGCAAAAATTTTGGTGCAATTATATGCATAATATATTACCAAACATAATTTATCGACCAGGATTCGTAACCAGTAGAGTTGATGCACTATATGTGTCGATAACAGATAGGTTCCTATGTCTGTTTAGTATAACCTATATAAGAAAACAATTTAGAAACCAACACAAACTTTTACAAATAACATTCTCCACTCATTTCAAAATTAAGAAAGCAAAACTTGCAAACAAAATCTTAACAATTATGCATTCAAAAGATCTTGCAGAGATAATGGTTTGTCCATTTACAAGGTCATGAAATGGAAATATGGACTTTGACTTAGTTATCTGTAGCTACTACTCTTAACAAAAACTAACAAGCAAATCTGGTCACATGTCAACAATAACACTCTTCACACAACTTCAAACCAGAAGATAAAGCTCATAGTAAAACTCTCAAGAAAACACTCAGTTGAAAAGGATCTTTCTTAGATGACAAGTCTGTTCATTATAGGATCATGAAATGAAGAGATGAACTTAAGATCTTGTTCCCTGTAGCAATTGAAAACAATAATCAACAATCCACTTTATTCACTCTTAGACAGAAATCAATCATAACTCTATTCAGTCCAATCAATACAGGAAACAGTCAATATGATTGAGAGACTTCATTATATGGAACATGAAGTTGAGAGATGAAGTCTTGTGGTTCATGTACCTACTAAGAACACCACAATTACAAACTTAAACAGTGACATTCTCTTGCTTAACAATACCACACACCAAACTCTTATCAATCGAATATTAGTCTACAGAAATGGAAATGGAACTATCTATTATTTTCAATGTCTACTAATTTAATCACACTAATTCAAAATCAAATAACTCTGTACTGAACTTAAAATGCATTTAAAATCATTTACAACACACAATTGTTAAATGTTCACACTCACACAATCACACAAAAACATGTACAAGGAGGTTTACCTTTATTGGGGCGGTGGGCCCTTGCCAAACCAACACGGTACCTCTAAAAATATTGCAGACTAAAAAACTTTACTCATTCCCATGAATGGCATAAAATAGCATTTGCATTCTTTCAATTGATTGATTGAATCAACAGTTCAACATTTCATTCAGCATAACCATGTGTATCATTCTCTCAAGAACCAATCTTACAACATAATAATTCCCTCCTTCCCTCAGACCTATGAGGTCTTATTTATACATAAAATCCATGGAGGAATGGATGAAACTGAATCCTCAAACTAAGAAAACAATTTTCACAATTTTAGGATAAATCCCAAAAATCTGTGTTTTTCATCAACTTGGGCAGATTCGAGTTAGGGATCCACCCATATCTTCCAGACCAATTCTAATTTGTAAAAACTACTCGCCTCTTACTCAATTTTCCATAGTCTAGACAAAACGCATATCTTCAAATTTCTAGATCTGATACCATATGCATGGAAATCGAGGCGCAAGTTGGCAGTTTGAAATGTTTACTAATTTTGGCAGAATCATTCCCCCTAATATGGAGGTCCATACGTGCCACATGGGTGAGTTCTGACACACATGATTGCATGAAAACATCGTTATGGAAAAAACCCATGTGCTCGATTTTCTTCTAGAATCATTCAAAAATTCTGAATTATGTCTAGTACCGAACTAGCACAATTGGTACCGGACTAGAACAATTAATTCCATAATTATGTAGGTAGGGGTTTATTACCGGATGAACATAGTCATGACTATGGGTACTGGACCAGCGTGATGGTAGTACCGGATGGAGCTGGTACTAGAATAGGCACAATCTGGTACTAAATGAAGTTGGTACCGGAAAAGGTGGAGAGCTGGTATTAGATGAAGCGCACAGCTGATACTGGATGAAGCTAGTACCGAAAGAGGCGGAGAGCTGGTACTAGATGAAGCTCAGAGCTAGTACTGGATGAGGCGGAGAGCTGGTACTGGATGAAGCGCAAAGCTGGTACCAGATGGAGCTGGTACCAGAAGAGGCACAAAGCTGGTACCAGATGGAGCTGGTACTGAAATAGGTGCGGTGCTGGTACCGGATGGAGCTGGTACCATAAGAGGTGCGGAGATGGTACCGGATGAATGCATATGTAGTACCAGATCACTTCATAGTACTGTATTAGGAGGAGTATTGGTACCATATCAGTTGGTTGTTGCAATATCGGATGAGGTGATGCCTTGTCATGAAGCTGCTAAATAATAGTCAAAGTAATTAGGAGCATAAATAATCAATCATTTAATCAATTTTAATTAAGAAAATCAAACAAATCATGCTTTAACATAAGTTACCTCTCTATGCACATGGACAAGGTCACTAAGTGGATTTGTGGAGGAAATGGTCAACATATGCACATGTGAGAGGTAAAATTGACTCAGATAGAGGATAATATAGGGTAATAAAGGTGTCAAAATGGAGACTGTATATAGTGTTGAATTGGAAAAAGCCACACCAACGATCAAATTTGGATTGTATTCCACCCTCGGGAAATAAAAACCTTTCTACAAAGCATGTATTATAGTTTAGAGCCTTGTATATGGCTTCTTAGCCCAAAAAACATTGATAATAAGAAAAATCACTAATTTTTGGCCCAACCCATGTCTTGGACCACAAGAAACATCCATGTTGCATCATAACCTTGAAATTGGGTTCATTTTCCCTTTGTAGAGAAAATATTGGACCTCTAAGGCCTATATTATGGTCTAGGGATTCATATATGTCTTATGAGCTCCAAAATCATGGATTGGGGACTAAATGCTATGTTTTCAACCCTAAACCATGGCTTGAACTATAATAACCATTTCTATTATGCAAAATCTTTCAAATTTGATTTTCAATCCTCCTATAGGGCATACATTTCACTTGCAAACCATGTAACATCATTCAAAGCCACATGCACGGCCTCTAAGCCCCATGAATCATGTTTTTCCCCTTTGAAGTTCAATTTTAGGATCCTTTCGGGGACAAAGTCCTTGAAAAATACGAAGGACATATTGATTAAAAAATATGGCACAATTGGGATCCATAAGTTGTAATGTGTGTCTCTCATAGTGATTAAGTGATCTTTGCAAGGAACCACATGCTTTGGGTGAGCATGGTGAAATCACTTGCTAGCTAAAGTTGGTCAAAGGCATGGTGGGTTAATTTTTTTCGATTGAAATGGGCACTTGTAAAATGGGTTTTTGGTGTAATTATGGAAATAATATATGCGCGAGAAAGGTTGTGTTCATTTTCCATGGAGATATCCAACATAGTATATCACATGCCAAACAAGAGAAAAGCGAGTCCCCCCCTATTGAGGCACTCTTGTAGGATCCTTACAGACATAAGAGTCTTCAAAGCTACTAAGATCCTACCAATAAAATGATGCTTGGGCCATAAGGGCCATCATTTTTACCCCTACTTCTTCAAAATTGTCTTGTATTCCACCCTTGGGAAACATATTCTATCTACAAAGTATGTCTTATAGTTTAGGGCCTTATATATGGCTTCTTAGCCCAAAAAACATTGATAATAAGATAAATCACTATTTTTTGGCCCAAACCATGTCTTGGACCACAAGAACCATCCATGTTGCATCCTAACCTTGAAATTGGGTTCATTTTCCTTTTGTGGGGAAAATATTGCACCTTTAGGGCCTATATTATGGTCTACAGATTCATAATTGCTATCATATTCCCTCAAAATCAACATCATTTCATTATCAAAGAGTGCCTTTTTATTCATTGACTCTATATCATTATCAAGATATGGAGTTCTTCTTTCTATTCTTATTCTATTTGGGGAATTTGGTCCATAAAGGTTACATATGAGGGGTAAAGGCTTTAAAAACAAAATAAAAATTGTCTCCAAGATTAAACAACATTTAAGAAAAAAATATAACAGGATCACCATACCAACCAAGTTATGAGCATGTCACTTAAAAGGGTCATGATCTCCTGAATATTTTAGTCATCTTATATCTCCTAATAAATATGTCCTAGTCTTTTCCTTATTTATAACATATCCTCTTATAACTACCTCTCATTAGAAACATGTGTTTATTTAAAATAAAGATGATGAAATTAAAGCACCATAGCATCTAATAATATCATATATCATCATAATGCATCATAAAATATAATGTTGTCCACGAAATCATTGAAAACAACCACATTGTAAATTTATCAACATATAACAAGCCATTGAATAATAGAAAGTGGTCATAATTTTGTATATCTATTGCAAGAAAAAATAGGAGTATATCAAATTGGTACCATATGCTACTAAAATTGATCAATAATGGGTCGTAATATAGAATCTACCACCAAAAATATAAAATCATGCTTACAAAAATGATCATCATAACTATGAATAACAATGTAAGTCCCATACCATATAGAAATATAGAAATAGACTCCTAAATTAAGAATAAGGAATCCTTGGAACATCTTCCAAAAAGTCAAAGAATATACAATACACGGGGAAACATATGGTGAACCCCTAACCCCTTCTTGTATATTAATATGTACTTTTGGTT
>JASDQU010241732.1:20189-33068 GCA_032191745.1 Picea mariana | reverse complement strand
GTTAAGTGGTTCATCATCATAAAAATCCAGATCACTTGCGAGCAAGTGTCCTCAAAGAATAAGTTTTGTCAGTGCGCCAGAGCGGGATGTTACAATAAAGGTGTCCAAATGGAGACTCGACATAGTGTTGAATTGGAAAAAGTCACACCAACGATCAAATTTGGATTGTATTCCACCCTCAGGAAACAAAAGCCTTTCTACAAAGCATGTCTTATAGTTTAGAGCCTTATATATGGCTTCTTTGCCCAAAAAACATTGATAATAAGAAAAATCACTAATTTTTGGCCCAACCCATGTCCTGGACCATAAGAAACATCCATGTTGCATCCTAACCTTGAAATTAGATTCATTTTCCCTTTGTTGAGAAAATATTGGACCTCTAGGGCCCATATTATGGTCTAGGGATTCATATATGTCTTATGAACCCCAAAATCATGGATTGGGGACTAAATCCTATGTTTTCAACACTAAACCATGGCTTGAACTATAATAACCATTTCTATTAGGCAAAATCCTTCAAATTTGATTTCCAATCCTCCTATAGGGCATACATTTCACTTGCAAGCTATGTAACATCATTCAAAGCCACATGCACGACCTCTAAACCCCATGAATCATGTTTTTCCCCTTTGAAGTTCAATTTTAGGATCCTTTTGCGGACAAATTCCTAGAAAAATATGAAGGACATATTGATTAAAAAATATGGCACAATTGGGATCCATAAGTTGTAATGTGTGTATCTCATAGTGATTAAGTGGTCTTTGCAAGGAACCACATGCTTTGGGTGAGCATGGTGAAAATCACTTGCTAGCTAAAGTTGGTCAAAGGCATGGTGGGCTAATTTTTTTTGATTGAAATGGGCACTTGTAAAATGGGTTTTTGGTATAATTATGGAAATAAGATATGCGCGAGAAAGGTTGTGGTCATTTTCCATGGAGATATCCAACATAGTATATCGCATGCCAAACAAGGGAAAAACGAGTCCCCCCCTATTAAGGCACTCTTGTAGGATCCTTACAAAGATAAGAGTCTTCAAAGCTACTAAGATCCTACCAATAAAATGATTTTTGGGCCATAAGGGCCATCATTTTTACCCCTACTTCTTCAAAATTGGCTTGTATTCCACCCTCGAGAAACATATTATATCTACAAAGTATCTCTTATAGTTTAGGGCCTTATATATGGCTTCTTAGCCCAAAAAACATTGATAATAAGATAAATCACTAGTTTTTGGCCCAAACCATACCACAAGAACCATCCATGTTGCATCCTAACCTTGAAATTGGGGTCATTTTCCTTTTGTAGGGAAAATATTGCACCTTTAGGGCCTACATTATGGTCTACAGATTCATAATTGCTATCATATTCCCTCAAAATCAACATCATTTCATTATCAAAGAGTGCCTTTTTATTCATTGACTCTATATCATTATCAAGATATGGAGTTCTTCTTTCTATTCTTATTCTATTTGGGGAATTTGGTCCATAAAGGTTACATATGAGGGGTAAAGGCTTTAAAAACAAAATAAAAATTGTCTCCAAGATTAAACAACATTTAAGAAAAAAATATAACAGGATCACCATACCAACCAAGTTATGAGCATGTCACTTAAAAGGGTCATGACCTCCTAAATATTTTAGTCACCTTATATCTCCTAATAAATATGCCCTAGTCTTTTCCTTATTTATAACATTTCCTCTTATAACTACCTATCATTATCGAAACATGTGTTTATTTAAAATAAAGATGATGAAATTAAAGCACCATAGCATCTAATAATATCATATATTATCATAATGCGTCATAAAATATAATGTTGTCCATGAAATCATTGAAAACAACCACATTGTAAATTTATCAACATATAGCAAGCCATTGAATAATAGAAGGTGGTCATAATTTTGTATATCTATTGGAAGAAAAAATAGGAGTATATCAAATTGATACCATATGCTACTAAAATTGATCAATAATGGGTCGTAATATAGAATCTACCACCAAAAATATAAAAGTCATGTTTACAAAAATGATCATCGTAACTATGAATAACAATGTAAGTCCCATACCATATAGAAATATAGAAATAGACTCCTAAATTAAGAATAAGGAATCCTTGGAACATCTTCCAAAAAGTCAAAGAATATACAATACRYGGGGAAACATATGGWGAACCCCTAACCCCTTCTTGTATATTAATATGTACTTTTGGTTGATTGATCACCATCACCCCATGCTAGTGGATTCTCACCTATGCATTCARGGAATAGAATAATWTCATATTTACTTGAGCAAGGTTGTAGGAAYRTCATGGATGAAAAAGTGTTTATGGTTTTCTATGCAAGTGGCATACCATTCAATGTTCTTCTCTCACCCTTTTGGCATGAAATGGTACACACCATCAATGGTGCCCATGGGGTGCAATATAGTTCACATTTAATTTAGGTTTAGTTAGGCTAAGTAAGGGTTAGGTTTATTGACTTGTTTACTCTATTTTGCATGGTACTACTTAATTTAACTATTTTCTTCAAAACATTTTATTTTATAGTGTGAAGTTAGTTAGTGATTATAACATGCAAATGAAAATACTCAATACAATAAAAACAAAATCACATAAATATTACCTCAGTGAACCCAGCGTGGGAAAATTATAGCTCAAAATAGATTGTTTAATTCTTTTAATTCTTAGGACAATTACGTATTAAAATGTGATCGATTTCAGCTTCTATACTTGTGACAATGAACTACAGGCTACAATAGTGAATATCTCCTCTACTCAACTATAATCTTCTCCACAACCAATGTCAAACTACCACTCGTGTTGATCTCTTCAGTTTGATCCCTCTACAAGTGCATCTTGGAAATTTCCATGCATCAAAATGTCTAAACCAATAAGGGGATATATACAAATCCCAAATTTTGAATCATTGCTTTTCATCATCATGATCTCTTGTTTTTGTATTCCACCCCTCGGGAATGCCGAGATCCATTTATTAACATTTTGTTCGAGGGCCATCTCATTTGGTGTTTAAATACACAATGACAACTTTGTTGTAGCTACCCATATTAATTGTAAGTTATATGTTACTTGTAAGTTATTAAAGATTCGCATAGTGCACCTTACATCAACTTAGCGTTTGGAAAGGCTATCAAGTTCCCAAAAATAAAACAATTAAATTTTACCTGATGATATAGACAAAGTAGCCTCGAAACTAGAAACAACCCAACATACATCAACCATAACATTGATGAAAAACATATAAAAAATTTATCATCAGGTGCTAATCTAGCACAAAACAAAAGACATCAAATAAAAAAGGTATGTGTATTAAATCCCAACTCCCTAAAAAATAATTTGCGCCCAAACATCATGTCTAGAATAATTTAAGAAAGAGAGATAGACATTACTAAAAAGGGGAAAGCTAAGAGATGAGAGAGGGGAAATAAAAAAGACTCAATTGAGATAGATTTCAATGAAATAAGGATGCCACCAAAGAAATAGAACCAATATTTATGAAAAAAAGTGTTAATGAAATTATTGAATTACTATATCACTAATATGTAGCTAAAGAATGAGCATAACATAATTTCAAATACTTATAAAACTAAAAAACAAATGCATAATATGATTATGCAATGATGATACAATCAATGTGAAAAATAACTTTAATATCACCATATTTATGTAACATGTTGGACCTCATATTTATAAAAATTGTTTTGAGTTACATTAAATATTAATTACAATCATAAACCTACTCTAAGAATGTGTGGAGAAGGAAGTAGTTTTAAAACACACGTAGGTTAGGAGGCGCATACATATCGAGGGGTGATTTGATAAAAATTATGGTGGATATTATCTTCTATAGTTCAGAGGCCATTGAACAAGGGAAGGGTTGCATTATAATATAATGTGCACTAATTATAAGCATGCACTTACTTAGATCATCGATAGTTCTTTCCCTAGTTTACATGCCTTGCACTAAGAAGCATGCTTTGTATAGATCATACTTATTGAGAAGCACATTAATGATGAGAGATAAGTTGTCATGTGCGAGTTGAGTTAGTGTTGATCATAAACATGTTATTTATGATTGACACCTTGAAATTTTACATCATTTTCAAAAAAATATGTATAATGTATAAAGTTATTGAAATATACAAGAAATAATGTCACAAATGGTTTGATGATCATGTTCCAATAGGATTCCAATATCTAGGTGAGTTCTAAATGAAAATATTAATCAATAATCCTTCACTAAGGAATTGTATATTCCATCAAAATATAACTTAAATTAATTATTCTATAATCTTGTTGTTTGATTGTTGAATTTTTTGTGTGATTCATGTTTGAGTTTGGAATCCCTCCCATACCTTCAATGCATGTGTCTAGTCTAACCATGTCAAATTTCAGTCCATACAAGCACAAATTGAAAAAATTTCAACGTTGGCCCCAATCACATGTCACTTATATGCGTAAGTTTCAGGTACATGAGTAGGCACTCCTTATCTTTGGGTTATGATAAAATAAATAAATATTTGATGAAATAGGATTTGATCATGTATATTCGTAGAAGATTCAAGAATATTCATATCGAAATTCGATGTTAGATTTATGTATTAATTCATCTAGTCCTTCACATTAATTATTTTATAGGCTTCTTGTTTAATTGTCAATTTGTTTGCGTGAATCATGTTTGATTCTAGAAACCCTCCCATACCATCGTTGCATGTGTCTAGTCTAACCATGTCAAATTTCAGTCCATACAAGCACAAATTGAAAAAAAATCATCGTTGGCCCCATTCACATGTCACTTATAAGTGGGGTCAAGTACATGAGCAGGCGCGCCGTATTTTTGGGTTTTGATAGAATAGTAAGAGAATATTTGACTATTGAATTGTTTTTTTGAGTCATGCTTGTCTGTAAACCCTCCCATACCGTCAATGCATGTGTATTGTCCTAGCATGTCAAATTTCAATCCATACAAGCACAAATTGAAAAAACTGCAACATTGGCCCCATTCACATTAATTATTCTATAGGATTGTTGTGTGTGTGAGTCATGTTTGATTACAAAAACCATCCCATACCTTCAAAGCATGCATCTACTCTAACCATGTCAAATTCCAGTCCATACAAGCACAAATTGAAAAAATTTCAACATTGGCCCCATTCACATTAATTATTCTATAGGCTTGTTGTTTGATTGTCGAATTGTTTGTGCAAGTCATGTTTGAGTCTGGAAACCCTCCCATACTTTCAATGCATGTGTCCCGTCTAACCATGTCAAATTTTAGTCCATACAAGCATAAATTGAAAAAATTTCAATGTTGGCCCCATTCACATGTCACTTATATGCGCCAGTTTCAAGTACATGAGTAGGCACACCTTATTTTTGGGATATGATCAAATAACCAAAGATTTGATGAAATAGGATTTGATATTGTATATTTGTAGAGTATTCAGGAATATTCATATCAAAATTTGATTTCATATTTATGTATTGATTCATCTAGTCCTTCACATTAATTATTCTATAGGCTTGGTCCATGTGGTGTAGAGAAGTTAGTGAGGGAGTGTGTTGTTAAGGCACTCTGTAAGTGAAGTCACCGGTTCGAAACCTATGGGGACACCTCAAATCCATCCATGTTAATGGATAGTGTGGTCCAATCCTGGTGTGATCCTAGATGATTTTAATGGCTTAGATTCCCCTGGGTCATGGCATCTCAGCCACAAATCAAGGATATTTAGCTAACAAAAAACAAATTATTCTATAGGCGTGTTGTTTGATTGTCAAATTGTTTGTGTGAGTCACATTTGAGTTTTGAAACCCTCCCATGCTATCAATACATGTCCCTAGTCTAACCATGTTAAATTTTAGTCCATACAAGCACAAATTGAAAAAAAATCAATGTTGGCCCCATTCACATGTCATTTATATGCATCGATTTCAAGTACATGAGCATGCACACCTTATTTTTTATTTATTAAATATTATATAATAATGAAATAGGTGAAATAAGAAAAGTTATGCATTAACCTTACTAAGATTCTCTTTGTTTCGAGAATTGTTTAATATTCTCTACTAAACTGGGCCAACCACGTGAAGGTGGAAGCTCATATGCCCCCCCCCTTCACTCACGTCACTCTCAATTCCTCAAAACCCTATTTACTAGAAAATAAATAAATGTGTTTTTTGTCATAATTAAGAATTGTATCCTACAACATATACTGACATACTAGAAAATGGCATAATTAAAATTGAACACTAATTTATAGAATATACCAATACAAGTCAATAATTCTATCAATATTAAATCAATATATATATATATATATATATATATATATATATATATTAAGAATACCTCGTACACTTCAATGTAATTGATCATCTTCTCCATCCAAGTCCACATATGTATCATTTGATCCAGATTCAACATTGTAAGGATTGGCCATATCATCATCGTAATCAATGCCAGTTTTGATAAAGTCATCATCAATATCATCTTCATGAACACTATCTCCTTCATCATCTGGTTCAACTAATTCTTCAACATCTTCCTCTGGAACATGATCATCTAACTCATGTTTATCCTATACATCATCTTCTTCTTCAATAACCTCTTGATCTTCCTCTACATTATACTTTATCGACCTTCCTCTTGGATCATGTCTAATAACAAATGACCAACCCCCTCTACCTGGAACCTATGAGTAAAATACATTTTCACATTAACTTGGAAGAACGTAGGGATATGTTCTTGACTCAAGCGACTTTGTATTGACCATGATAAATCCATTAGCATGTTCAATAACAGTTATATTGGGATCACATTGATTCAATCGTAGCCTGTACCATTTGACAACAAATAGAACTAATTTGAAGCATTTAAAGTCACACTCAATAATATCTTCAAATACCCATAGTATCGATTTTATGAAAATTATGGATGTCTGTCACTTCTAGAGGAAACATTAGTCATCTCAAAGACTGCATTTATCCCATAATCAGATGTTTTCTTCGTTTCATCCAACTTTTTGATGCAAAAATTACGACCGTTGCACCACATATCCTTATGGTGTTTTACTTGCAATATGAGAAACATGTAAAAGTCACATCATCAATTGATAATTAAGTAAATATTTTATGTTTGGAAAGTATGCAAAGAAAAAAAAAAAAACTTGTACATCAACATAATTGAAAATAATCAAATAGTATGACTTATTAATATGCTTGCATGTTTATCTTTTACACCATATGCTAAATCGATTTCCATTTGTGAAATACTGGTATCTCCATTGTGATGTGTTACTTTAACCAATGAAGCCACAACTTCCCATGATAATCCTTGACCAGATTGTTTACATCGTTCAATCCATACATTCATCCAATCAAGATTTTTTGTGGTGTATAAATGTAGTGCATCCCACTCTCGACCAACTGCATGAAAATAAAATTACAATATTTCAAAAATGTATAATTACTTAACACTGTATACTTTTATAATTGATGCATATTGAAGATTAAAAATGAAATAATTAAGTACAATATATACATAAAAACCAACAGTCAAATGTATTATAATTAGTCTACACCATCTAATAATTACCTTTCACCTTCCTCAATCTACCATTCCCCATCAGGTACTCCCCTTCAAATTTTTTAATGGAGTTTGGATCACCAATGCCCCAATCTAAATCGATCTTAATAAACGCTAACCTTGGAATATATTCAATAATATACACCATGTTCTGGTATACCATATATCCCTCCACCATAGAAACCTCAGGACATGCTCTTTGTCTAACCAAAGCCTTCAAAAATTTCAAGTGCCTCTGAACCATCCACATTGACCTTGTGTGTATAGGTCCACAAAATTCAATCTCCTCAACTTGGTGTATGAGGTAGTGTTCTTGTGTATTGAAAAATGATGAAGGTAGAAACTTTTTCATTTTGCACATTAGACGAGGAATTTTTCTGTTCCAATACTTTATATATTATTTATGGATTTCTTTAGATAAAAACCATCTACAAGTGATACAATCAAATCACAAGATTTAACGAAAATAAACAATATAGTACATAAGTACAATTACTAAAACAATTGTCAAATATAAGTTCTACAATGAATTAAACAAACAATTTATGCATGCAAAATATCACTACTTACCTCATGTATTTTCCAAGATCATATATAACTTGTTTGACATCCTTGTCGAACTTGTCTAGGAGAGATAAAGGTAGAACATACTGTAACAATAAAATCGTTTCATTATTTTTTCCAAAAGTAGACAAAAAAGTACACCAACAACATGAAATATACAAATATAGAAATATATAAACCAGAATAATTACCTTAATGAAGATATGCCAATCGTTCATTTTTACCCCCCCAAAATCACCTTTCTTTGTTAAGATATTCTTTATGTTCGAACAAAATCTTGTGGGAATTTTAATTTTTCATATGGCTTCTTTTACAACATTGTTTTGTTTCTCCGTCAATAACCATGGAAGTGAGATTATATTAATTTGGTCTCCATCATTATTTAATTCAACAACATCTTTCATTGCATGATTGGCTTCCTAAATGTCAATGCAAATTTTGACAATATTTTCTTTACTCCTTCCATCCAATATTTTCCATAATATTTTAGCTACATTCTTTCTGATATGCATTGTATCAAACAAAGAACAATTTGTAGTTTCTCATAGTAGGGAAACCTACTGAATTGTTTGGGATAACTTTTCATTCTTTGTGGAATCCCATTAACACCTTCATGATCATGACCATCATGAATCATAGTTAAATAAATTACAAAAATCGTTGTCAATTATACTAAATTAACAAAACACAATATAAAAAAAATAAATTAAAAACATTTCATATATGATGATAGATAGACAATTTGATATGTACCTTGGTGATTTGTATTATATTACAACTTCCATAGGTCAGGTGTCATTCTCTGTGGTTTTAATGCACTCTCTTCTTTCCCATTGAAAAGATGTCTTTCGATAGTTCAATACCTATGATTCTTAGAGAGCAAGTTCCTATACTCATCAAACACCTCATTTCCTAAAGTTTTTGATCAACAAGATTTCATCTTAGGACCACAATCTGGACATGTGAATTTTCCCTTTGTTTGAAGACCTGCAATAGATGGATTAACTATGTCAATTATAATATATTATATATAGTGAATGAATTATTTGAAAAAAAATCCATGATTAATATATCAACTTCATAAAATTAAATACTATTAAATTGCATGTTATAATTACATACCACAAAAATGTGTTAGCTTTGGAGCATCGTGAATTTTCCATGCAAGCATTGCATGGAATTGAAATTGCCTTTTCCCTATTGGCCTAGAGACATCATACATAGTGATGTCATTCCATAGATTTAGTAGCTCGTCAATAAGAGGCTCAATATATACATTCATATCTTTAACTTGGCACTTACCTAATTGATTTTAATATATACAGTACATAATTGTTACAACCATTTTACATACATAAATAATATATATGAGTAAATGGAAAAAAATACATGACATTATGCAACAAATATGACAATCATTGCCAACATTATATGCTCCCTATTTATTGACATCCATGGAGGAATGTTATTGTTGATAACAAAAATAGGACATGCCGAGTAAATAGATCTCATCTCTGCAAATGGATTGACACTATTTTCTGCCAAAGAAAGCCTAACATTACGAGGTTAGTCTTTAAAGTGTGGCCATATTTCCTCCATGTCTCTAAATGTAGAAGCATCTACAGGCATTCAAAGAATTTCATATTCACTTCTATTCCATGCATGGTAATCCATAAATTGTAATAATTTTTTTCACCTAAATAGTCGTTGCAAGCGTGGAATAATGGGAATATAACGAAGAACCTTGTGAGACACATTTTTTATTACTTAATTTGTTCGATATCTACTGCTATGACATTCGGGTCATTCTGTTTCAACTTCAGAATTTTTATAATATATAATATGATCATTGGGACATGCATCAATTGCTTGCTACTCCATTCCAATATATTTAATGATGGCAGATAAATATCGGTATGTGCGAGGTAAAATATTTGACGGTGGTAACAAATATTCATCTATCAAGCTGCTACAACAAATTTAAAAAAAAAAAACTAGTTAATATAACATCAAGAATATTAAGAACAAATATTTCATCCTTATTAATTTTACTGATGAACTAACAATAAAATTATTATAGGAACAAAGATAACCTTTATCATGATCATATATATGTGATCGATGAAGTATATTACATACCTTAACATCTGTGTGATCGATGCGTTTGAAAACCCATTCATAACCTTCAAGTTCATTATCATCATTACAACAGAGAGAAGAGTTATGTTGGAGCCTTCATAAAGGGGTTTGTATGCCTTCTCAAGTAGAGGTAAATCATGAACATCATCAAAGTCATCATTTTCATAATCATCATCATCCATTATAAAATTAAATGTATCATGGTTCAATGTATTTGTACCATCATCCTCAACTATGTTATCAGCATGATCATTGTCTTCCATATGATCATTAACTTGATCTTCAATATTCACATATCCATGTTCCTCTGACACTTTTTCTGCAAGTACATTCTCCATGTGCGAATATTCCCTAGGAGGCCTTTCCTTTATAATTACAAACCATCAAAAGATATTAGTGTATACATAACAAATATAAAAATGATACATACATTTACAAAAATGATCAATATAAAGACATATATAATGAACAACTTACCAATGTATGATATTCATGCCGCCCCTCAACGTGTCCATGTTCCCTACAATGTATTTTAGCTATTAATATATTTAATCTTTTCCTATTAAATCCTCTGCATTGACTACAAGAACAATAACATTTCCCATCACCCCTTCTTTTCACTCCATTTGACAATCTAGCAAGTAATTGTCGATTTTGTTCTTGTGGATCAAGAATATTGTTATGTGACATTTTCTCTTACCAAGATTGAGTGATGATTATTGATCTTAAAAAATCAAGCTCCACACTTCAAATATTTGTAATGATAGTAACAAATAAAATAATTCTGGTTTTTTGTAGGAAAAACAGTCCTTGTAACCTTTGCAAGTCGTCGCTAGTATAGCAAAAATGTCAGAATGTTTCTAGCATTCCAGGTTTTTATAAATAAATAGACGTCGGATTTATGACATTTGTTGACTATTGACAGTTATTGTAATAAATGTGAGGAGAATTTGACTAAGTACACGTCAAAGGCAAACAATTTGAGGATATTTTACTAGATTCGAAAATACGACGCCTTTTCCATTTCAGTAGAAAATCCAACTCCTAGTCATATAAAAACTGGCAGTGATGCCTTATTAGTCGAATATCCAACGACTGTCGAGGCCAATTCCAAAAAACAAAACAAGAAAATTATAATTTTTAAAGGTAAAATTTGATGACAAGGCCAATTGTTTTGGTGGCGTCGGAGGATGTTGTCGGATTTTGGGTTCAAATGTAGTTGTGGAAGAAACATCCCAAGAATAAATTCCACCCTAGAAAATTGGCAGCCAAATCATTACTAAAACATGTTTGAGGTTGAAGATAATATTTTCAATCAACCTATTGCAATTTTAATTTATTTGAGAGAAATTCGTAATCACATTGTGCCTAATTGGTAGAAAAAATTCATTTTGAGGGAATTAAGTGTGAGAAATCATGGTTGGTTCAATTGGCTACTAGGAATAAAAGGGAAATTAATGAGATTGTCAAAGAATTCCTATTAGATATGAATTGTGTTAGAACTCTGGCAACCTTGAACACAATACCACATGGTTTATATGATGTTTTTATTGAAATATATTGGTTGGATGCACATCATGCTACCATAGATTTCCATAATAATACTTTCACTTGTATTGATGAAGAAGAAAAGTAGAGGATATCGGAAGGCATTCCCAAACCCATTTATATAAGGGAGATTTCATCCTTACAACTAAAGAGATGTTTCAAGAGAGGGTGTCAGTTATATGCATCTCATGTGGAAGAGCTAGGAAACTGCATAATCCCAAATGTTGAGGAATTTATAGTGCTACAGGACTATTCATATGTATTTGGGGAAATATGAGGTACCACTAAAAAAAGATATTGATGTCTCTATTAATTTGATGACTAGAGTCGTTCCAATACCTAATACTCCATAGAGGATGATGTTGGATTACTGGGAGGGGGGGTGAATCAGTAATAGAGAAATTTAATCCTTTTTAACCATATAATCCAAGTGTTATATCAATGTAGCATTATCATCCAATAACTGCAGAGTAAATAAGTAATGAACAATCTTACACATACACAGTACACTAGTGTTTTACATGGAAACCCAAAGAAGGAGAAAACCACATAATGTTTTTTCTTATATGTCTTGAATAATTACATTCATTGGAAACACCAACTTCCTTTGTTTTCAAGTTGCAACTGGAAGGAGGCTCCAACCCCCAAGTTTCTCAGGCTACAACTTGAGGGAAGCTCCAACTCCCCAATTCTCTGGCTACAACTAGAAGGAGGCTACAACCCTTTATGTTCTATGGCTACAACCAAAAGGTGGCTAAAACCACCTGTCCTTTCCCCGCCCAACCGCTATGACATATAAGTGGAATGATGGAACCAGTGTCACACTATCACTGTGAGATATACTGCTGTAAAATTGTGCCAATCAACTTGTAATCAACCTGTACCATAAACAAGTGCATCAACCATGCACCAACCTGTACCATGAACAAGTGCATCAACCATGCACCAAACCTGTACAAAATTTGTACCGTGAACAAGTGCATCAACCATGCACCAAACCTGTACAAATAACTTGTCACAACAACC
>JASDQU010241732.1:7465-18433 GCA_032191745.1 Picea mariana | reverse complement strand
TATAGAATAGTATTGCCTGAAAATATATCAAAACTCATACTGTTATCCATAAAACAAACTTGGGTCCATTACCCAAACCTTTGTGCTACCGGAATTCGCTACCAGACTTTCTCCAAGGGTTGAAATCAATCACTAAGGGTTGACATCAATCTACAATATCACTCTCCAATGGTTTACATCATTGACAACCAACTATCCATCGACCTAAGCCAGTTGTCTGATAGATGAGTACACCCAAATTGAAGGAGCTACAATTGCAATTAGAATAATTGTTAAAGGAGTATATATTCGCAAGTGTCTTTCCTTGTGGAACACCATTACTCTTTGTAAAGAATAAATATGGGACTTTGTGGTTGTGCATTGATTTTATACAGTTGAAAAAGTTCATTGTGAGAAATAAATATTATCTACCAAGAATTGATGACCTATTTAATCAGCTAAGAGGAGAAAATATATGTTTGAATATATATTTGAGGTCGGCCTACCATTAGATAAGGATAAAATATGAAAAAATCAGTAAGATAATTTTCTAAACTAGCTATAGACACTATGATTTGTTGTGTTACCATTTGGATTGACAAATGCACCAGCTACCTTCATGTGCTTAATGAATGGAATATTTATAAATTACTTGGATAATTTTGTTATTGTGTTCATATATAAAACTATCATTTATTCAAAGTCATAGGATAAACATGAAGATCACTTGAGGCTAGTACTACAAGTGCTAAGAGAGAATCAACTCTATGCTAAGTTGCAAGTGTTCCTTTTATTAGAGGAAAATTCATTACTTGGGACACATCATCTCTAAGAAAGGAATAATAGTAGATCCAGAGAAGATTGAAGTTATTAGGGGATGGACTACACCATAGAGCATAGTTGAGGTAAGATCGTTCATGGGGCTTGTTGGATACTACCGAAGATTCATAGAAGGAATATTCTTTGAGAATTCCCATCCCATTACATCTTTACATAAGAATAAAATAAAATTTGAATGGACATGAAAGTGTGAAGAAAGATTCCAAATATTAAATAAATTGCTTACTAGTGCACCCTTTCTTATTATTGTTGACCCAAATGAATATTTTGTGGTATGTACAAATGCTTGCAAAGAGGGACATGGTGTAGTTCTTAATCAAAATGAGAATGTGATTTGTTATGAATCCATGAAGCTTAAGGATCATGAAACTAATTATGTTGCACATGGATTAGAACTCATTCCAATGGTTCATGCACTGAATATGTTAAGACATTACTTGATGGGGAGAAAGCTTGGGTTAAGCACATATCACATTGGTTTGGATTATTTATTTGAACAAAAAACTTTAAATGTCAAGAAAATAAGATGGTTGGAATTTCTAACTGAATTTGACTTATATTAAACATATTAGAGAGAAGGAGAACAAGGTTGTTGATGCACTGATGAAGGAGCATCAACCCACCCTTGATAAAAAATCAAAATTCCAACCTTCCAAAAGGTGGACATGGCCATGAGGACACAATTTGCTTATAGATAATTGTGTAAAAGAATCGAATTGTTATGATATTGGATACTTTAAGCATGGTGTTAGCGATTTTAGTGAGGAAAGATCATATCTGGATTGATTTGATCCTCTTTTTGTTTCTTTAAAGTGTAATTCTTTGGGCGTTTGAAAAAGGAGAGGCCACAATGTAAAATGTGGTGAAAATGGCCAGGGCCTAAAGTGCCCATGTCATGTAATTCGAGCTCGAATAGATAACACAATTCATGTATTTTTATTATCCATAATGTTATGGATTATATTTTTTTTATGTGTGTGGAATCGTGGTTATGAATCATGAGCAAATGTGTGACCTGAAGAGTGCATAAGTGTAAGATAGAATGATGAATTTTGTTGCAGTCTTGAGCGAGACCACCGAGCAGAGTTGTAGTTCTAAGATACTATGAAAGAATTATATTCTAGTCAGGAGGTTATCAATCATTGATCATCGAAAAGGATCGATGATGATCCACTCATAAACCATCTCGTGTAGAATGAAGGACTCGACCATCCATTCATGTCAAAATCGATTGTTATCGACACCAAATCAGATCAATGGTCAATTAAAAGTTTAGAGCATGTAGTCTAGTGGCCCGATGCTTGGTCCTGTGTGTGATTCTTATGAAGTGTCAGTACTAAATAGCAAGAGGTTCCAACCAAAATTGGTACTTGGAAAGTAGGAAACAAATCGTTGAATCACAGATAGAATGAGGCCTGCACGAGATGGGTTTTGATTTATGGAGCATAGTACCATTTTTTATCCAAGATGCATAAAGGAGTTGAAGGTGACGTTACTTCCATTGGTATGTAAATTGTTGTAGTCCATTATGTGGGCCATAACCCACAAGTCTGAAGATAATGGCCTATTTCACTATAGATCTTTGTGACCCTTAAGCACACTCTATCAAGTGGTATCAAAGAAGGAGAATCCTGTGTGTAGAGTTGAGAGAGCCTGAAGATTTTACATGCACTAGAAGGAGGTACAAGTATGTTGAGCATTGATGAGTGCATGGTCTTTATATGTGTTTTGTGCATGTAGCAGTAGATGAAGGTGATAATCTTTGCAGTATCCTACAACAAGGAGTGCTAATACAGTTCCAGAGGAGAGAACTAGGGATATGCCAAAAGACTGAGCTCATAGGAGAGAAGGTTAGTGAGGTATTGTGTAACAAGTAGGAGAGACTTGTTACTGCAAAGGTTTTGTTGCAGCTCACGAGTTAAAGTTGTTATGAGAAGACCAAGAAAGAATATGACCAGAAGATCATAAATTTTTTTACATCGGGAGTCTAATGCGGGAGCATCAACCCACTATTAATAAAAAATTAAAACTCCAACCTTCCAGAAGGCAGACATGGCCATGAGGACACAATTTTTTTCTCGATAATTGTGTAAAATAGTGAAATTGTTATGATATTGGATATTTTAAGCATGGTGTTAGGGATTTTAGTGAGGAAAAATAGGATCTGGATTTATATGATCCTCTTGTTGTTTATTTAAAGTGTAATCCTTTGGGCATTTGAAAAAGGAGAGGTGATAATGTAAAATCTGGTGAAAATGGACAGGGCCTGAAGTGCCCACGTGATGTAATTTGAGCTCGAATAGATAACAAAATTCATGTATTTTTATTATCCAGAATGTTCCGGGTTATGTGTTGTTTATGTTTGTGAAATCATGGTTATGAATCCTAAGTAACTGTGTGACCTGAAAAGTGTGTAAGTGTAAGATCGAGTGATGCAATTTGTTGCAGGCTTGAGCGAGGCCTTTGAGTAGAGTTGCAATTATGGGATACTATGAAATAATTATATTCCAGTGAGTAGGTGATCGATCGTCGATCACTAAAAAGGATCGATGACAATCCACTCATAAATGATCTTGTGTAGACTGAAGGACCCAAACATCCATTCATGTTGAAATCGATGGTTATAGACACCAAATCAAACTGATAGTTAATTAAAAGTTTAGAGAATATCTTCTAGTGGCTCGGTGCTTGGTCCTGTACATGATTCTTATGAAGTGTTGGTACTAAAGAGCAAGAGTTTATAGCCAAAATTATTACTTGGACAGTAGGAAAAAAATAATTGAGATCATGGATAGAATGAGGCCCGCACAAGATGGGTTGTGATTTATGGAGTAGAGTATCATTTGTGATCTAGGATACATAAACAAGATGAAGGTGATATTGTTTCCATTAGTATGGGCATTGTTGTAGTCCATTACGTGGGCCATATGTTATAACAAGATTTTCCTCACCCCATGAAACTTGCTCAGAAGGCCTTTTCCATTTCCCTATGTTGACTTGAAGTCCCCTTTTTGCAATTCCCAGAGATAAAAAAATATATTTTTCCACATATACATGCCCTGACAGCTATACGTCATGCATATACACAGGTTGCACCATTGCAACCCGCGTACAATGGGTTTTGTGCCTAAAATTAAAAAATGGTGTCGGGTTTCCATGTCACGTCACGAGATCCATGATCCTTGACCTTCCATATACTGGAAATGTTCCAACTCGGCCCTTCAGTTCCATTTAAGGGATACAAATGGGCCATATCCAAGCTGTGGAGAAGAGGAGAATAATTCAAATTTGATAGCAAAGCTACTCTAGAGAAATTATTCACTTCATATTGAGTCTATATCCCTTTGTCCTTTTAATTCTGAACACATTGTTCAGCCCCCAATATCTTCCCTATTTGATGGAGAACCTCATTGTCTCTCTTATATGAGCTTGCCTTTGGTGGAGGATTGAAGTGGTGGAGGCTCAGCTGGAAGGGACTTAGTTTCTCAGTTTCGAACGTCCCGACATGAAAGTTTGTCATTCATACACTTATGTTGATTACATTTTAATAGAAATACTATGTTCTTCTCCAATTAATGTCTTGCAAATATTTGAATTGTTATTCCATGGATATGAATATTGATGGATTATGTTATTATATGTGATAACTTTATATATTATCACCATATTCTTGTGTATCTTTGTTGGTGAGGACAAGTTGCAGGTGTATAGCTTTGAGTCAAGTGCTCAATGATGGACTTCATCAAACATCTAGATGAGGTAGACTATTTATCTTGTCTTGTTAGAATGTTTGTTTATATAGGATACTTGAGATTAGAGTTGATTTATGCAGTCATTTCCATCTGTTGTGGTTTACCCCATGCCATAGAGTGATTTTCCACATAACAAAATTGGCAACCATACTGGGGAGGGAATCTTCTTTTCGGGGTTTGGAGTGTTTTTCTCCTTTGATTTCTCTCTGTTATATTTATTTTCTTGTCATTTGACTGCTTGACAACCTATTTTAATTTTGATTCTAATTTTATTGGCCTTATCCTTAACCTGACAGTGTTTCAATACATATACGTGGGTTTTCCCTTGACAGATTCTGTAAGGGGCGTATATACGTGGTTTTCTCCTGAACAATCATTGTACATCATCCTTGTTTGCTTGATTGTTAAGTTTGGTGTTTGTTGGGTAAGTTTTGATGGTTTTCGAGTCTTCTTGGGTCTCTGTCATAAATGTTAAGTGCCTGCATAGTGATAGGAAACCTTTCTTTGGTTGAATTTTTGGGCAGTATTTCTTTCTCATCATTTTTGTTTCATTGGTTGTCATTGCATCTTGGGTTGGGTGTTTGCTTCTTGATATCCTACTTGGTTTGTATCTTTTTTCTTAAAGTAGGGTTTATATATCAAGTTGTTGTTTAGTCCTTGCATTTTCATTTCCTTTATATTGAAAATACAAAAAAATATATACATTTTGCATCATGGAATTTGATCATTTGGGTTATTATCATTGATTTTGATATATTAATGGAAATATTGCATCTTATTTGAAATCGTTGAGTTGAAATTAAAATTGCATTTTGAAAAAATCCTATCATTTGTTGAGCATTGAAGTTAGGACTTTGCATTATATTCATATTCAATTCTTTTACTTGTTGAGTCATAACATCATCAGTTTCATGACCACATCTTTTGAGTAAACAAAGCCACTAAAAGTAACATTGATAAATTTAAAATTGATTAGAAAATATTTTATTTTTCAGGGTGCACAAACTAGCTTAGTATTTAGAACGCATACCTCTTAGCAAAGATCTGGTTCATGTCATACCAATGGAGTCACCAACAGATTTCTGAACAATGGAGTCGCCACTGAATTCGTCCTTCATGGAGTCACCAGATAGATGATTACAACCAATGTAATATCTAATCCTTATCTATCATCAAGGAGTAGATCTAATGTTGTCTCCTAGGGAAGCTAAGCTTCAATCTCCTCTCCCTGACAACGGCACCAATTTGTTATCACTCCAAGAAACTCTTTCGGGTTGTAGGCCAAAGATGCTTGGTAACTCAAGAATATGATAAATTTGGTATGCTTGGAACAATGGGATAACTCAATGACTAATGAAATGGACAACTCATCATATATTCAAATAAGACAGTGCTTTTAGAAATCAATAATCAGACAAGATAGTTTAAACAGGGGATGAAGAATACTAATATTGATAACCAAATACAACTAGGTGTAGGGTCAATACAAGATAGTAAGAAGTCCTTCAATTCAAGTTTATGAGCTTAATAAAGAGATGACAGTCTTTAGAAGCTAAGACAAACTGAAGTAAAGTACAGAAAGATAAGATGCATGAGAAATTCTGATATTGAATACAAAAGAAGACTGTGATTCTATTATCAAATAAGAGTCTATAACAATAGCAAAATGTATCCAAGATTGAACCCTTAGTGCTCCAAATGTCTTTGGCTTTATAGCCTTACAAGATGAAATCTAGATCCTTGAAAGATGGATCAGATTTGCTAAAAATAGTCAAATCAAAATAGATACAACAAGTGTAGGATGAGATCCTATAAAAATGGATCTATAATATTGAAAATGGAAATTCAAAACAAAATAGGAAAAGATCCTATCTAAGGGGCCAAACTCTATCTTAATAGCCTTCATATCCTCTAAACTCTTTGACAGATGTAGAATACCTTCCAAGGCTAATGAATCTTCATAAGAAATTCGAATTTGCCACCTTTGGAAAAAAAAAAAAAACAATTTTTTTCTCATGAACTAGGTCACCATTTTCACTTTTCCACCTTCTTAAACATTAAATACATCAAGATAAAACCTTAAATCTGATGTATTTAATTATTATGCATCTTTAGAAACCAACCTCGAAAGATTTGATTGAGAAAAAGTCAAATTTGGGCAAAAATACAACCTTGCTGCCATGTAACAAGTTTCACCGGCTAATTTTCCCTAGATACGACCCTTTAGTTGGTGAANAAGATGCATAATAATTAAATACATCAGATTTAAGGTTTTATCTTGATGTATTTAATTATTATGCATCTTTAGAAACCAACCTCGAAAGATTTGATTGAGAAAAAGTCAAATTTGGGCAAAAATACAACCTTGCTGCCATGTAACAAGTTTCACCGGCTAATTTTCCCTAGATACGACCCTTTAGTTGGTGAAAAGCAGATCTTTCACCAACTAACTAGCAAAATTCAAGGCGAAATAGTTGGTGAAAGCGCAGATTTTTTAAATAAAAACTGCCTTGGGAAAAATAGATTTTCTAAGTCGTGGAGAGTCTATTTTACATGCTTGAATAGTTGATTGACATATAGAAATCCTAAGCTTTCCAATGGTACTTTCAAATTAGAATTTTGAGCTTGATAAGGTAGTCAAAAGTTCCCCGCAATATTAGGCATCATTTTTCAAACAAATTTCAGAATGAATTTGATCGCTAACATCTGGCTCCAACTTGGATGGAGACCTCCCTGTGAGGTCTCCAAGAACCTGGCAGACCTTGTTCCTTTAGTACTGGGCATGGAGTCATTCAGCCTTTATAATTTATCATCTGGCTATTCTCCAAAGTTTGTTTTTATCTTTCACAATCTTCTTTATCTGTAACATGTCTGCTTCAAACTCCCCTGGAAATGTTGTTTGCACATCGACATGGCATTTGTTGTGGAAATCTCTTCATTGAGAAGTTAAGTGTTGGACATAGGTAGGATGGTGAGATATGTAACCATGGTTTGGACATTTGAGAAAAACTTCAACCTTGAAATGAGAGCATTACAGGCAACTTGAGGTCTTTGAATTTTCGTTTTTCAGTAGCTTCAGATAAACTAAGCTCCACATATGTACTACCATGGCCAGCAATTTCATTAGCCATAGCAACATCATTCTCCTCATCTTCTATAATTTCTTTTGCCACTGCAGCCTCTTCTTCACGCTCTTGTTGATCCTCTTATGATTTCCTCTTTAGTTCTTGCTCAAGTTGATGCCATAAATAATCCTCGCTTATATCTTCCTCACATGAATGATCAATAATGGATTCTGAGGTAATTAGGTCCTCTTCGTCCTTTCCATTGAGTTCATGGTATATGTATTCTTCACCAGGGGCAGCAGAATATTAAAGATCTGATCCTCTGCCCCATGTTGAATTTATATTGCCTTCCACACTAGATGATGATGAAGTTGCACTTTCCATTGTTTTTATATCACTAGAGTGCATAATAGAAGACTCGGCACCATCACTAATTTCACTCATGAGAGCCTTTGATTCACCTTCTACTGGTGATGATGATGTTGTTGTAGATATTGTACAACGATGAGCACCCATGCATGACCATCCTGAAAGTCCAAGAGATGGCCTGGTGAAAACAACAACTTGTGCCATAGTTTGTGCTTGTCTCATAACAACCTAAGTATTGTTTGAAATTGGACGCCAGATTGCACCAGCCCTTGCAACTCTATCCCTACTGGCTTTAGCAATTGACGGTAACCGAGATCCTAATGTCGTCGCAAAATGATAAATTGTACTAAGAAACCTTGTTCTTTCAATCTGCTCCCTAAAATCATTTACCCATGTTGATGCTATGACTTCAGCATGTAAATCATCCACAGAAGTAGCTGAGAATGTAGGCACAAGATCAGAACCATTGATGACAAAAGTAATGAAGGGCTCACCTGACTCAGCCAAATCCCAAGTCATATAGGCAGCTGGAGCAAACGTAATACAATGAGTAGATGAAAACTCTTTGTTCTCCCTTAGTACGTATGTCAAAAGAGCAGTTGTTCCTCCACCCAAAGAATGTCCAACACCCTTGATCTTGTAGTTTGGATATTGAGCCAATGCATTCAATAGGCAAGGAGTTGCAAGCCGTGCAATCCAACGTGCAGCTGCAACCATCCCACAATGTGCAAATCCAGGAACTAAATTGCTTACACCACCTTCAACAAAAACAGTGTGATGAAATGGCACAATAGCCCCAGTAACTGCTGTCAAAGTATCTTTAATGCTATGCACCCATCTAATCAATAGAAGGAAAGAATGTGATTTATCATCAACTAGAATTGTAAAGGCAGGCTTCAAAATCCCAGCCTTAGGCTCTTGAAGAAGAACGTGTTGTTTAGAGTAGCCAATTGCCTCCAAAAATAAAGGAAATGGCTTCTTTGAAAAATGTATACATATTGTCAACAAGTTTAAGAGATCCTTTAATTCAGCCACAATGGCAGGCCCTTTGAGCTCTTGACTATCTTCCCCTGCATAGACACTCGCAACCAGTGCATTTTTTATGACTGATCCTGTATGACTGCTCCTCTACAAACCTGTATCATATCTATAGTCTGCTCTGATTATTCAAGAAAACTAAAAGTAATCTACCTGCTCAAAGAAAATCTTATTCTTCTATCAATCCCTACTCTAACCAGTAGAGGTAGATTGATCAAGTAAAACTAAATTTCCAAAGCAGCCAAGAAAGTAATTGACTTGCTAGTATCATACTTGATCTTGACCCAAAAGATGAAAAAGACCATAGCTTGTGGAAATGCCATTTGAAAAGATGACAAGACCAACCTTCATCTGACAAAAATATTTTTGAATTAATGTTGCTCATAGACTCCACATAGTCAGCAAAAGGGTCATCAAATTCACAAAGCAATACCTCTTTGGACTGTTGATCCAACTATAAATTGAAATGATGTTGAAGGTTGTCTTTACTAATCTGATTGTTAAATGCAGGCTTCTCGAGATCTGTTGGAGAAACATATAGGATGGACTGTTGATCTCGATTCTTCAACTCATCACCTTCCTCTTCATATCTGCTGCAAACCGCTTTTGTCTGCAAATTTGGAAACTCAAGGCTTCCCTTAGTATTTGTTTTAGATCTGAAATTATCTCTTGCTGATATGTCAATTTGCTCATCATTTTTTCAAATTCTTAAAAGGGATAAACGGATCTTCATCACAACCATCTTTAAAAGATGCATTTAATACAATGTTAAAAGCATCACAATGGCTATCATATTGTGAATCATCAATCTCTTGATAATGAAGAGTATTCTCTATAGAAACATACTCTTCATGAACATCTGAATCTTTAGTCAATAAATGAAATTCATGACAACACTCAGGATAGAGAAGATCATCTGGAAAATAGTCTTTACAAAACACATGAAAAGCAACATGAAAATCTGCCAAAGAGTTGATACTGGCATAAGGCATAGACCGGTACCAATCACGAGCAATTCCCTCTAATGAGAAACAGAAGAGCTGGATCTGAACATCCTCATGCACAACTTGCAATCGATGCATGTAATCATGAAAGTCTAGAAAATGTTCAGCTGGCACTTCCCATTCTTCTCCTCAAAATCTGGGAAGACTATTTTCCCATCCATCTCTACTAGGCATTGGATTAGGGAAGCCAAAAATTTTTGAAAAATCACATAACACATACCTCTTAGCAAAGATCTGGTTCATGTCATACCAGTGGAGTCACCAACAGATTTCTGAACAATGGAGTCGCCACTGAATTCGTCCTTCATGGATTCGTCAGATAGATGATTACAACCAATGTAATGTCTAATCCTTGTCTATCATCAAGGAGTAGATCTAATGTTGTCTCCTAGGGAAGATGAGCTTCAATCTCCTCTCCCCGGCAATGGCGCCAATTTGTTATCACTCCAAGAAACTCTTTGGGGTTGTAGGCCAAAGATGCTTGGTAACTCAAGAATATGGTAAATTTGGTATGCTTGGAACAATGGGATAACTCAATGACTAATGAAATGGACAACTCATCATACATTCGAATAAGACAGTGCTTTTAGAAATCAATAATCAGACAAGATAGTTTAAACAGGGGATGAAGAATACTAATCTTGATAACCAAATACAACTAGGTGTAGGGTCAATACAAGATAGCAAGAAATCCTTCAATTCAAGTTTATGAGCTTAATAAAGAGATGACAGTCTTTAGAAGCTAAGACAAACTGAAGTAAAGTACAGAAAGATAAGATGCATGAGCAATTATGATATTGAATACAAAACAAGATTGTGATTCTATTATCAAATAAGAGTCTATAACAGTAGAAAAATGTATCCAAAATTGAACCCTTAGTGCTCCAAATGTCTTTGTCTTTATAGCCTTACAAGATGAAA
>JASDQU010241731.1:157537-175420 GCA_032191745.1 Picea mariana | reverse complement strand
ACCTCCAAAACATAATGAATGTGTAGTAGTACCTCTCAAATACCTGAGAATCCACTTTACTACCTCCCAATGTTCTTTACCTGGATTGTTCATATACCTGCTCACAACTCCCACTGCATGTGAAATATCTGGTCTTGTGCAAACCATTGCATACATCAAGCTGCCAACTGCTGATGAATATGGGACCCTAGACATGTATTCTATCTGCTGATGAATATGGGACCCTAGGCTTTGAGTTCATCTGCTTGATTTCTCTGTATCCAGACTGAAGGAATGATGAAGGAATACGAGGCATGCAAGGAGTACTGAATATCCTGACGACCCCCTTTCCACCAACCAAGAAGCTTCCATCGCCACCTCCCTCGTCACAAACTACAATTTTTCCAACCACTTTATTGCGATCTAATGAATTTTTCGAGCAATATCTATGAGTTCAAGTTTTAAATATTAGGTCACATGTTAGCTATAAATGGCATGCCTGATAAATAAAAATCATATCATAATCATGTCCAATCATGGATACATGGATTGTTCTGAAGTAAAACCTACAGAGACATTTGGTACGTCTCCTCCATAGTTTCTCCATTGAAAACGTATTGATTGCATTTCCCTAGAGGATACCATAGTTTCTCCTTTGAAAACATATTGATTGCATTTCCCTGATTCAAAGCTGATTAGCCATTTGACCTGAGCGCATGAGAACAATCTACAAATACCAATACAACGGAAATAATACAGACATAATATCAATCAATGAATTTACCGAAAAAGTCTTATTGTTTCTCAGAACCAATTTGCCTTGGAATGTACGATCGCAATAAAGTGGTTGGACACCTTGAATTCTCCATTAAAACGCTTAGAATTCTCCATTACCACGCACACCTAGCATTCTTTATTACCATTTGAAACATTTACATTAAGAATTTGTTAAAAATTAAAAAGTAAGTGAAAGATTTATATTCTCCATTACCACCTGTAGCATTCTCCATTACCACGTGAAAGCTTTATACTTCCATAAATGTCCGTCCATTATCCATTATCACGCGTCTGTTCTCCATTACCAAGCATCCCCTTCTCCATTACCACACATCTGTACTCCATTACCAAGCGTCGCATTCTCCATTACCACCTGAAATATTTATACTTCCATAAGCGTCCACTCACAACTATGATTTAAATTAAAAAGTCAATGACAAATGGTTGCATTCCGTTTACATTCCATTCTTGGGTAAAAAACTAATAATGAATATGTAAATGTTAAAATTGAAGTAATCTTTCTTGATTTGCTAAATTATGCTTAGTGGCAATTGATAAACTAGTAATTTATTAATCCTAAAAAGTAAATGTGAAAAAGTAAATAGGTTAACGAATGGACCTAGAAATGTCAGAAAGTTATCAACATTAAATCTCATTCATTGATTTGAGTGTAAGACGAAGAATATGCGAGCATCTTTAATTATTGGCCATAATATTGGAATTTGTAATTAAAAGGTTGATTAAACCATCAATTCCAATATGGGGGACACCTATCGGCGTAATAATCATTAATATATGATTAGTTATTATAAAATAAGGTGGTAGTTTAAATGTTTTATTTATTAATTTTATTTTATTTTTTGAATATTTGTCCGAAATTTGGTGAGAAATTGTTAGATCAATAGATTTGAGTGATTATTTTTGTAGTGCTCCATGGGTTTTTCAACATGTTGAATTCATTTCTGCATTCAAAAATGGATTTTAAACAACAGAAAATAGTGATTTCCTACAGATTTATGTAGCAAGATTCCCACCAATAAAGCCAAAACCTAGAACAATTAGACAACCCCTAAAATAAAAAGTGAAATTAGCAATAAAGTTATATTAATAACATTAGTTATTATAAAATAATAAACTAATTGGAATTAAAAGTGTTTATACATGTTTCTTAAAAACCTATTTAAAATTATCCATTCATCATTTTCTTTCTTTTCTTTTGATTAATATTCACAAATATATGTGTAATTACAAAATCTAGAGTCTTCCATTTGTCCTACCACATCTGGGAAACTAGGACAGGTGGCCATCAAAATTTCTTAGCAACTGTAATTGTTTGAACAAGACAGTGAAAATGTCTAGCTGACAAAAATGGTCACAGTGACCGACTAACTAGTGGCCATGGTCGACTGACATACATCGTCTAATAGAGAATATCAATTCTCTATGTAATTGACATGGCCAAAAGAAAAACATGGACCTGGGGAAGTTAGTCCAAATGCGATCTCGAGCTTGAGTGGCCATGAGCATTGTAAGCTGGGACAAATTTATGACTACATGTTGGACACTGCTTGCTTGCTCGATATTCCATCATGGCATCGAACAAGAGGTCCATTCGTTGTCCCAGGAGTTGTTGGATGTGTGCCTAGTAGTGAAGTTACTATCGCAACTCAAAAATGAGTTGAAGATGCTCGTTCAGGAGTCAAATCGGGGTGGGTGGAGGCAGCTCCTCCATCAGATCTGCATCCCTCTCCAAGTCTTCATCCATTGCTATTGTCGGAATATCCATTTTACAACTGGGAGGAATTTCTTCCTCCACAATAAATTCCCTGGTGCCATAAAAATGATCCGGAGTATGGGCACTGAGAGAGGCAATTTCCGAGTAAGAGCTAAGCAGAGGGTTGAGCTCCTCAAGAAGGATAATTTCCTCCTCAATTGGGCAATTGCCATAGTCAATTGTGGGATTAGAGGTTGGAGGTCGAGGTTGCTGAGGTCGATTATGGATTTGAGGGGGAGAGTCTAATGCATCTGGTAAGGGAACTATAGTACAACGGACCCCTGGTTTACTGGTTGTGATGAGGGAAATATGAGAGGGGGGAATCTATTGTGTCTAGTAAGGGCATTGTAGTATCCCTTTTGTATTTTCCCCTCTCTTTGGGAATGGTGAAGGTGTTCAGGTAAGGAGTGGGTTAGATAGACAATGGAGGATAGATGGTGGGTGGCCAAATAGTTGAGCACAAGGAAAATATGGAATGGGAGAGCCAAGGAACAGTCGAGCATGGGGAAATGAGAACGTCAAGGAACAATCGCGCACAGGGAAAAAATGGAATGGGAGAGCATTCCAGGGCACAAGCCTTCATAGTGCCTGGAAAATTGACAGAGGTGAAAGCCATGAAGGCCAAGGTGAATGTTAGACTGGTGTCGGTACCTTGCTTGGTACGCTCAGTCGGGTTTGCGCAAGGCACCAATAAGTCTCCTTGGAGTTCCCATCACACTACCATTACTTTCGGTTGAGTGCAGGTCATTCAATATGGAGGGAAGGGAGGCTGGAGTCAGGGGTTAATAATGCCATATGCTACCTATATCCACATTTCATCCCTTGAGAGCCACTTGTCACCCCATCCGGGAGATCCATTCATCATTTTCACTTGTCATTAAAGGTTATTTTTAAATATTATTATTACTGTAGATTCCTACAATTATACATTTTATACATTCTTACTTTAAATATGTTTTATGCATTCTTACTTTAAATAATATAGCATGACAATCAAATAATATTGAGTGAAAGAAATTAACTTATAATATATCCTTTTGTTTTTAACAAATGTTCATATTTGTTCGAGATAAAATATATTTAGCATAAGAAAATTTAATTTATGAACATTGTATCAATCACACAATAGCTAGAAAATGAACAATAGAAGAAATAAAACACATACACGAAGATTTATCCTTTGAATTAGATTTTCATTCCTTTAATCAAAGCTTGCAAGGTGTTCTCTACAACATGTTTTAACCAACCATTGTATGGTCATTACATCTCTTGGATCTAAAGTGTATGGTCTTTTTAAGGAAGAAAAAAATCTACAGTAATAAGGCCCAACAAGATGGCTTGCTATTTTTCTTCCTTGCTGCAATGCAAAGAAGGTAGATTATGTAGATAATATTGTATCCTATACCAGTAAATTTTAAACTTATATATTTTACAAACATTGCAACACTGAAAATTCCAAGAATTTTTAATAATTATAAAGATGTTTTATCAAAAGAGAGAATAGGACTTACACAAGAATATAAATAAATTAAAGTTCACGTTAATGAGCACTAGTTCATCCCAACATTATTAATCCTTAAAACTATAGGTAACACATTACATGGTAAATTAATCAAGGTGGGTAACATTTTTGTGAGAATTGGGTCTCCAAAATTCTAAAAGACCTTTTTTCGGTTGAACTAATATTTCTTTTGGCCGAAAGTCCTATTTTTTTCAGCCGAAACATGTTTTGGTTGAACCTATGAATATCAAATCGAACGGTACCATGACGATGCCCTCAATTTTTGTTTACAATTTTAGCCGGACAGATTTTTTTCATCCAGTAACATCTTTTCGGCTGAAAGATATTCCGACCGAAAGAACTTTTTTGCTGAAAGAACCTTTCGGCCGAAAAAACGTTTATATATTACCCGCACATCGCGCCTGGAATAGTTTTTATGAATTGTTGAATATTAGATAGGTAACACCCCGATTTCCCCGAGTTTGTAAATATAAATATATTGGCCAAGAGACTATGGAAAACTTGATATGTGTGAATGTTTGATTTGATGAAGATTTGTATAAAAGGTCAAGGAATGTAATTTTTGTTATTAATTGAAATGGACAAGTGTTTCATGACTCCTGAAAGTGGGGGTTTTCCAAGATAGACCACATATGCTATGAAAGATATGGTAAGGGGAACCAGGAATGGTTGAGATAACCCCCACCAAACCAGTACCTTGTTGTATTTAATTGCTCAGGACTAGAACAGTCCTCTGATCCAGGGATGAATTATAGTCAGGCTCGTAGGTGGGAAGACCTCCTCAAGAGTTAATGAGGGGATGGGATAGAGTGCCCATCTGAAAGGATTTCAGACCTGACCACGCACTGGTTATTCGGGTCACACATAATATTATCAAGGGAGGTAAGAAAGGAAGGCGTGGCTGGAAGAGGAAGACATGCGAAGAGGCATGTATTGAACTGAAATAATGGATGAATGCATGGGTTTATATAATATGTGTATCTATAAATGGTTTATGTGTGGAATGGTCATGATATGTGTATGCTTTCATTTCCTTCTGAACTTATGCTTCTGATTGATAGTCTATATGCCCCAACTTAACCCTTATCCCTTGAGGCTTCTTGGGACATAATCCTATAGGACAGCCTTATCGTGTCCTATAGGATATATCGTGTCAATATGACCCTGTCCATCTGAAGAGGATACCTCTTTCAGACTCCTTTTTGTGCGATCAAGATTTCATGCTGAAGCCCTTAACCATTTCATGATAAAGCTCAAGAAGGATAGCGAGGTTCAAGCCTTGAAAGGGGATATCTTTTCATTTGGAAGATGAGCGGAAGAGATCCATTCGGGAGGACCCATATGACCAACGCCTAGTATCCTTAGGCTAAGCCTAAGGAAGCTAAGTCCTCCTGGATTTGGAGCTTTGGAAGTCCGGGACTTCGAAGAATTTCCAACCTTACCCTCCTTAAACTAGCCGAAGGTAACCGAGAGATTCGATTACTAGCAATTTGACAAGCAATGAATGGTTTCCCTAGTGGTTAGGTGAACCTATCTCACCGTTTGAACCGGGATCCAACTCCCCATCGAAAAGTAGCGCTAGCCACTGATCGAGAATGTTCGAAGGTCCCCTTAGCCTTAATATTTACAATGTACTCAGAATGACGTTGACCACTTTGGGAGGATAGGGGTGCTATAATGTCAAAATCCCCGAAGCCTAAAGTAACGAAAGCCTTCGATTCGAGGACACTTCGAGACTATTGTTAACCATCATATCTAGGCGGTGGTCATCTCGGGGCTGACCAAATATGGGAGAACGGAGAAATTCACCTCATGAAACCTCTGAATGTCAAAGTTACAAAGTAGTGGAGGCTGCTGAACCAAGGGCTATGTGGATCTACCTTGGCCGCGAGGTCAAAGGGCATGAAGGAAAATTAGTTCAGAGTGACGTGGTGTATTGACATTATCCAAGGTTACGTGGACCCAAGTTTGATGTGCCACGTGTCACTCGGATTCATGCATATCACATACCCTATAGACCCATCAGAATGTGACACATGTCACTGTTGGCCCCTTTACACATGTTATCCCCTAGTATGAGCCTACCTAGCCAAAGTGGTTGGTGAAGTGACCAGAGCTCCAAGAGTTCAGGACATCGGTCTCCGGAGGGATTGGGGTAAAGTATTGTAGAGAGTCCAAAAAGGTCAAAGTGTCAGAGTCCATCTTAGTCATTGGCTTTGAGGAACACATGGCACTGGATCCTGTACTCCAAAGGTTTAACACACTGGAAGGAAGTAGGTGTAAAAGGTTGAAGACCCCTAAAATCGTAGGGAGCTGGAGGAGATCTGAACCATCCATAAAATGGGACACATGTCAGTGTATTGTTAACTCTAAAGGAGAGCCAATCTAGAGGACTTGAAGATTAACATTTCGAAAATACCCGAATCTCGGAGTAACGGAGAAGATCTCAACCGTCCATCGTTTAGGGATGTCTGGCGGGAAATCTATTACTTCAAAGGACAGCTCATTTAGAGAAAAGTGGAACAAGAACTCCTCGAAGACCCAGAGTTCACCTGAGCCTTTGATATCAAAGGAAAGGTGTCATAATATATGTCGCTCTGGAGGAAGGCTCATTGCAAAACTTGAGAACTCCTGAAGGCGGAAGCGTCGAAGTTCATCGTAACCGTTAGTAGTGGAGGACACATTTCAAGAGATTTGACACTCTGGAAGGATGGCACTTTAGAGGTTTGTGTTTGTGATTACTTGGGAACTTGACAAATCATAGATTTCCGAAGTCAATCGGAATCATTGATGTTCTATGGACGCGTGGCATAAGGATCGCACAGTCCATAGACTTGGCGCTCTAGAAAAATTGGGAGAGGTATATCTTCCAGTTCTGGGCTCAGTTTTGAGCATGGAGGTAGAGATTGGAAAGCCATGGATGAGAAGAGCATGATAGAAATATTGGAGTTAGGATTTGAGATAGTTAAGGAAACTAAACGTTTGATGCCCCATCAGGGGTTGGGTGTGTTACAAATTGGTATCTGAGCATGGTTATAGCACTAGTCCTGCTTGGACTCATGGAAGAGTTGCGTAAAAACCATATTATAAATTACTTTAAGGGTGACACCCTATATTACCTCTTTCCTAAAGAGTTTGGTTAAGTTTTTACTAAAGAAAAGAATGAAACTTTCTATTGTGTGTGTATTTAATAAATATGAACTGTGTGTTGTTCATAAACTAATGGTTTTTTGGCTAACAATAAGTGTTTTTTCATCAGCTAAGCAGTCAGTAAAACGCGGGAAAACTACAAGTATAAAGGATGGTAATGCCCCATGAAGTGGGGGATGGAGCCCATAATAGAGATGAATAATGTGATGAAAGGAGGGCGGTGGAAACCCCCCCTAGATCTGGTTGAAACTGTAAGGATCCTCATGGCCGAATTACAGAGTTACAAGGTCAACAATGAAATATTGATAAAGGAGAAAGAAAAACAAATGGAAATTAATGTAGTCTTGTTGTAGAGTTTGTCCGATATACAAAGGTAGTTGTAGCATGGACCTGTAACCAATCAGGTGGACCGATGACATACGAAGATAAGTCAAAGTCCACCCGAGATACAAAAACGTGGTCCCACAAGTGGCCACACTAAGAGGAGTACCTAGAGGAAGGTCCAACCTGGAGGCAGGAGACACTCATCAAGAGATTCCTCTGGAGAGGAAACTGGCAACTCCAAGGGATATTCTAGTAACAAAGCTAGATCACATTCTCAAAGGAAGGGAAAGAAGCTGTAATATACCAGATATAAAAAGTATGCAGAACATAAATAAAATGCTAGAAATGGCAGAATAACAACAATATAACCAGAACAATCGCCACAATAACACTGAAATGATATAATAATAACATAAATAGCACTTTGATTCTGAGAGCAATGTTCACGAGCCTTTTCGATGGGGAAACCTCCATTCAAGCAGAGCTCTATTACAATAATATCCAAGCTAGGGTTGTCATACCCTCAACTCCTATTTATACTAAATATCTCTATCAAAAGAAGCATCTAAAGGAAGATCCTTCTAGAAGCGGAAGCTTCTATTAGGTCTTCTTACATTCGACTTATTCTATTTTATTGCAAGACCTTATTAATATTGACCTTTATTACATATGAATATATTTTTCTACCTATGTGCGGGTTAGGACCCTAAAATTTCCTCCCCTTTAAAAAAAACCTTGTCCTCAAGGCTTGAGATGTGGAAACTGCTGCAGAATGGTAGCTGGTTCCCAAGTGGCATCTGCTGGAGTTGTATCTTTCCAATGGACTAACACTTCCTTGACGGTTCTCTAACGCAAACGATGCTCATGCTGGTCCAAAATTGCTTGTGGCTATAGCCAAATGGATCCTTCTTCATCTAAATCGGGATGGTTGGTTTGAATTTGGGGCTTAGTTCCAATCACCTTCTTTAAGCATGAAACATGAAAAACAGGATGTGACTTAGAATGATCGGGCAAAGCTAACTGATAGGCCACATGTCCCACATGCTTGAGAATGGTATAGGGAACATAAAACTTGGGCGCTAGCTTCTGAAAATGCTCAAACTTGAGGGAATTTTTCTTGTAAGGTTACAGTCGAAGAAACACATGATCGCCTTCTACAAATTGGTGTTCAGAGCGACCTTGATCTGCTTGTTTCTTCATGCGATTTTGTGCCATGACCAAATTCTCTTTAAGGTTATGGAGAATATCCTCTCGAACTATAAGCATTTGGTAAACCGCCTGGACCTTCGAGACACCCGGTAATTATGAGAGAACTAAAGGTGGATTTTGTCCATATACCGCCTCAAAAGGAGTCATGCGTGTAGCTGTATGGTATGAAGTGTTATACCACCATTCAACTAGGGGTAACCATTGAGCCCATTGATTTTTCTTTTCCAAGGCAAAACACCTCAAATATGTTTCCAAACACTTGTTGACAACTTCCCTTTGACCATCAGTCTAGGGATGATAAGTTGTGTTGAGATTCAATTGGGTTCCTTGTAGCTTGAATAGTTCTTTCTAGAAATTGCTGATGAAAGTTGGGTCGTGATCAGAAACAATAGAATGTGGCATGCCATGAAGCTTGAAGACCTGATCCATGAAAATTTGAGCCACCGTGGATGCTATAAATGGCTGTTGAAGAGCACAGAAATGAACATACTTGGAAAGGCGATCAACAACCACCATGATGATTGATTTATTTCCCGATTTGGGTAAGCCTAAAATAAAATCCATAAAGATATCCCTCCAAATAGTAGGTGGAATCGAAAGTGGTTGTAGTGTGCCGGAATATTTGACTGTTTCTCCCTTGTTGCATTGACACACATCACAATCAGTGACAAAATTACGAATGTCTTGTTTCATACCATCCCATAAAAAAGAATGTTTGACCCTGTCATAGGTTTTGGTAAACCCAGAGTTCCCAGCTGTGGGTGTAGCATGAAGCTCAGAAAGTACCGTGGATTTAAGTTTTAATTGTTTACTTAAATACAAACAAACTTTGTATCAAAGCTCATCATGGAGCTAAGAGTACCCTGTGGAATCTGAAGCATTGGACTGTAATTGTTGGATTAGATGTAAACTTTTGGGATCATGTAGCCATTCCTGGAAAACGACTTGGATCCAATCTGGTACAATGAAGGAAAAACAAAAAAGGGATTTGTCATCTTCATATTTTCGGGAAAGTGCATCTGCAAATACATTGTCTTTGCCTTTCTTGTAAGTGATCTCATAATCATATCCAAAGAGCTTAGTCACCCATTTTATTTGCTCCCGGCAGGAAATGCATTGTTCCAGAAAATACTTGAGGCTTCGATCGTCTGTCTTAATTTGGAAGAATTTCCCCAATAGATAAGGGAACCACAGATCAAGGGCATGAAAAATAGCCAACATTTCCTTTTCATAGATTGATTTCCCCATATTTTTTTCAGACAGTTGTTTGCTGGTAAAGGCCAACGATCGACCCTCATGCATAAGGACATAACCAATTCCTTTCCTTGAAGCATCACATTCCAAGACAAAGGTCTTTGTGAAATCAGGAAGGGCCAGGACTGGAGTGGTGCACATGGCTATATTCAAGGTTTGAAAATCTTGAGTAGTTGTTGGAGTCCAAGTGAAAGAGTTATTTTTTAGGAGTGTAGTGAGAGGTGCTACAATATTTCCATAATTCTTAACAAACTTGCGATAGTAACCTGTTAAGCCCAGAAGTCCACTCAATATTTTGAGAGTCTTTGGGTGAGGCCAGTCTTGAATAACTTCAATTTTTTTTGGATCCACCCTAATGCCATCCTTGCCAACCAGATGACCCAAGTACTTGACTTCTGAGGCGCCAAAATCACATTTAGACTGTTTTAGGAAAATTTGGTGTTGAGAGAGTAGATGGAGAACTCAATCCACATGAGAAAGATGGTTTGTCCATGTTTTTCTATAGATGAGGATATCATCAAAGAAAACTAAGAAAAAAGGACGGAGAAAAGGACGAAAGACATGATTCATGAGGCTTTGGAAGGTGGAGGGGGAATTACACAAGCCAAAGGGCATGACCAAAAACTCATAGTGGCCCTCATGAGTTCTAAAGGAAGTCTTGGGAATGTCTACCTTTTTCATATGTATCTGGTGGTAGCTAGAATGAAGATCAAATTTAGTAAAGAAATGGACGCCACTCAATTCATCCAAGAGGTCATCAATGACAGGAATGGGAAATTTTTCTTTAATGGTAAGTTTGTTGAGGGCACGGAAGGTAGGACACATTCTCCAATACCCTTCTTTCTTTAGGACCATGACCACCGGAGAAGAGTAGGGGCTCGTACTAGGGCGGATAATGCCTGTGTTAAGGAGTTCCTGGACCATTTTCTCAATTTCATTTTTTTGTGAAAAGGGGTGATGATACAGACAGATATTGGGAGGAAGGCTTCATGATATAAGGGGAATGAAATGATCATGAACACCACAGGAAGGAGGAAGTCCCTGGGGAGTGGAAAAGACCACTTGATGTTTAGAAAGGATGGATTGGAGGTCTTGTGGCACCGAGGGTGTCTCTGTTGCTTGTATGGCATGGAGTTGGGAAATAACACCAGAATGACCTTTTTTGAGCAGCTTTTCCATGTGATGGGAACTAATGATCTCAGGTGAACTAGCGATGATGCCTTGGAACTTATATTGTTGGACCTCCTGGTAAAATTGCATGGTTAATTCCTTAAAATCCATGAGAATGAGACCCAAAGTCCTTAGCCAATCTACACCCAACACAATGTCACAACCACCCATGTCGATAGCAAACATATGATATTTCAGGTGATAGTCACCAATTTGGAGACGCACATTTTCACAATGCCCTCCACATTTCATGGAGATGCACATTTTCACAACACCCTCCACATTTCATGGAGCCACCATTAGCAATCATGATTTGGAAATTATTGACTGCATGGATGTAGAAATGATTTTCTTGGGCAATGAGGTGATGAATAAAATTATGGGTGCTTCCACTATCAACCAAAATGATAACCTTCCTATGCTTGATGCAATCGATTAGCTTGAGGGTTTGGGGAGCAAAGAAGCCAGTGTGATCATTTAGGGAAATGACCAGTTATACTTCGAGAGGGTCTGAGGGAGGGGTGATGTCAGTGGTTTCACGTGACTTAGACACAAGGGGAGTTTCAACCTCCTCTTCCGAAATATCCTCCGAGATGACCATAAAAATATTTTGTTCCTTACACTTGTGGCCCAGGAAATATTTGTCATCACAATTATAACAAAGGCCTTTGAGTTTGCGTTCAACCATTTTAGCCCTGGTCAATTTTTGGATCTTTAGTGGAGCAGAGGGAGTAGTGGGATTTACTAGTTTAGTGCGAGGGATAAAGGAGGGTTTCTGGTTTTGAGAAGATACAACTTGTTGTGCCTCTTTATCTATTTTAGTAGCTTCCATGCAACTCTGAAGCCGATACATGAGGACATGGGCCCGAATCTCATCCTTGAGGCCACTGATAAAACACTCTCAGAAAAAGGCATCAGGCATGCCCTCTGTCCGAAAATCCAGGTGCTCAAAAGTAGCTATAAAGTCTTCCATTGTTCATGATTGTTTCAAATTTGTCAAACGGCCCAAATGGTTGGTGTCAGTGTCAAAGTGTTCATAAAGCTCTTCCACAAAGTGTGTCCAAGCAATATACCCTTGACATGAAGTTTTTCTCCATTGCTACCACTGCCAACATTCTTGATCTAGATGGAGAACACCATACCGAAGTTTGGTCAAGTCAATGCCGTATAAAGAGAAATAATTTTCCATTTGGGTTACCCAACCAATGGGATTCGAACCATCAAATTTGGTCACATCCACCCACAGAAGGCGTAGGTCATGTTGAAAGTGATGGTAAAAGTTATGGGAATGAAAGGAATTTTCAGCTTCAGTATGTGGATGTGGGTTAGATAAAGGGTTATCTGTAGGGATATCCAGCTTGGTGTAGAGCATCGAAAATATGGATTCAAACTGGGTAGTCAGGTCTTGTTTGATTTCCTCCATTGAGGACTGCATGGTTGTATTGATGGTGGCAACATTGGCACTGTGTTGTTTCACTTCTTGTTGGGTCTTGGTGAGATTAGATTTCAAGGTGGTGAAGCAAGCTTCCAAGTCTTGGCTACGAGTATGGGTCATGATGAAGAGGGAACTGAAATGGGGCGGGTGGGGTAAAAAATTTAGACGAAAAATGATATGTATGAATGTGATAAGGGTGAAGAGATGAATCCAATGGAGTAGGTCTCAAATAATGGTGAAAAAATTTCCAGACTTCTTTTTCACCTACAGAGTTATACTCCATTATGAAGAATACTGCAGTGATGAAATGCCCAAATTCTTAACCAGGAAAAAAATTAGGTATTCAAGGGTTCTATAGAAAAGGGTTTTCCATGTGTTATAGCTCTCTGATATACATGCAGGGTCCAACAGTAGTACTTGACCCAATATCTCAGGGCACTAACTAAGGAGGCTAGACCATGCCCTTAGACGTACTACCCGACTGCCCAGGTACTAGAGAGTATCTTCCCGAGTGTTGTTCTTGGTGTCACTATAGCAGTCACGTGGCCGATCAATTTATCTAAAGAGGGCTTCAGAAAATCTAGGTCGATCCGTACACAGGTTTTGTCTGATGCGCTACCACTCGAAGGGGTACCAACAGGGGTTACAAGGGTGGCTAGCAGATGTGCGCTTAAGTACTACTTGTATTTATTATGTGTATGAATCCCTCAACTATGGATTTATGCATGTAACAACAAATCTCTGTGGCTTAAAGACATCGGAATACGTCTGTACCCTGAAAAAAATTTAACCCACAATTTCTACCAAGGAAAGTTCTCTGATGCCACTTGTGATATACCAGATATAAAAAATATGCAGAACAGAACTAAAATGATAGAAATGGCATAATAACAACGATATAACCAGAAAAGTCACCACAATAACACTGAAATTATATAAGAATAACAACAGAAATAACACTTTGATTCTGAGAGCAATTTTCACGGGCCTCTTCGAGGGGGCAACCTCCAATCGAGCAGAGCTCTATTACAATAATATCCAAGCTAGGGTTCTCATACCCTTGACTCGTGTTTATACTAAATATGTCTATCAAAAGAAGCATCTAGAGGAAGATCCTTCTAGAAGCAAAATATTCTATTAGGTCTTCTTACATTCGACTTATTCTATTTTATTGCAAGGTCTTATTAATATTGACCTTTATTACATCTGAATATATTGTTCTACCTATGTGCAGGTTAGGACCCTAACAGAAGCAAAATAATTCCAAAATTCATGATCCCAAAGAGTTCAAGAAAGCCAAACCACCCTCTTTCAATGGAGATATTGAGAAATGGGAAGAGGCAGAAGCTTGGCTGCTTGGTTTAAAGAAGTACTTCAGAGTCCATGACTACTCTAAAAACTTAAAGTCTGGAATAACCATCTTCAACCTGAATGGAAAGGATTCCATTTGGTGGGAAGACCTTAGGAATGTGAAAGGAATCCATGAGAAGGACTTGTCATGGAAACAGATTGAGAAACAGTTCAAGAATAAGTATCTATCAAAGAAATACTTTGATGGGAAGACTAAGGAGTTCTATGAACTCAGGATGGGATAACTCACCATAGCGGAATATGTCAATAAATTCTTGGAGATGCTAAGGTATGTACCCTATATAAAGGATGAAAAGGTAAAAGTGCAGCGATTTATTAGTGGGTTACCTCAGACCTACTGGGGCAAGATTTAGTTTGATGATCCAAAGACCTTATAAGACACTATCCAAAAGGAAAGGTATTATTATGAACAATTCAGGAATAAGACAGAACCTCGTGAGGACTAGAAGAAGAAGAATAGTTTGGGATTCAAGAAGAAGGGTTTTAAATACTCAAGATTTAAGAATTATGGGAAGGGTTCTAGGATGATCCTTCCTACTAGAAGTGTGTATCAACAAAATTTCCCCTCCCAGAGTGGAAATAAACATTTTGGAGCAACCCCATAAAATACTGATAACCCAAAGAAAGAACCCTTGAAATGTTGGGGTTGTGGAGAAGAGCATCTACAAAGGCATTGTCCACACAGACAACAGAACAGTAGGAGAGTCTATAATATCCAATAAGCTACCACAGTCAATGATGTGGCTAGGAGAATTCCACAGATTTATGTAGCCTTGAATAATAAACAAGCCGACCACCAAGCTTCAGTGGTGGATATGGAAGGTATGATCACCAACCATCTAGTTTCTATTTTAATTGACCCTGGTTATAATTTGAGTTATGTGGCCCCTCAGACTCTTGATAATTGTAAATTGCAACTGGTTAGACATGTTAATCCATGGTTGGTACAATTATCCACTAGGACCAAAAGAAAAGTAGTAGAGGTCATACCAACTTGCCAATTCATTATGGATGGATTTCCTACCCAAGTGACCCTTAACATACTTCCCTTCGGATATTATGACCTGTTGGTCAGTATGGACTTGTTAGCCACTAATAAAACCAATTTGGACCGTTACCTTAAAAATTTGGAGTGTGAAAATGAAGAAGGGAGAAAAAAACCCTTCAATGGATTCAGAGGCCTATCTCAGTGAGACGAATATCAACCCTTCAAATGAAAAAGTATTGCAGAAAGGGATGTCCTCTATATGCAATATAGGTGTTGGAATCTGTTGAGGATGACAAACCAAACCTAGAGGACTATCCCATATTAAGAGAGTATAAAGATGTGTTTCTAGAAGATGTATCAGGCCTACCTCCAAGAAGAGACATTGAATTCTTGTTGGCACAGGGGTAGACCCAGGGTTCAACACTTAACAGTGCACTAAAAAAACCCCGAGTATCGACCCTTTCGGCAACAACTATGAGGTAAGTGAGGTCTCACCTGAGGTAGAAGCAAGGGGGGGTTACAGGATGCAGGTGTCTGTAACCAAGCTGGGACACAGATCTGTGATAATAACACTTCGCAGGATATTTTGTTAATGCTTAAGAAGTGATACACATTAGTTCATTATTCTTACTAACATCATAGATCATAGCCAAATATAGATCTATCATAGTAACAACAAAGAAAACACTTATCACTTAGCACTGTGAATCAGATCTAGCATCCATCAACACAAGTAATAGCACTAGATCCTCCTTCCAAAACTAGGTCAGGTCACAGAGCCAACCTGCTACTGACCACAAAGCCTTAACACACATACATTCCTTGGCACAAAACCACTCAAACTTCTTGCACGTAGCTGCCAAACTTCTCAAAAGGATTCTACTTCTACCATACATTCTTCTTTATTTATACTTTTACAAACCCTTACAATAAGGCCAAATCATGGGTAAACTCCATGGGTCGACATCCCATAAACCCATTACAAAAACCCTAGAGGACCCCTTATTGGGTCCACATAGCTCGCAAAAATGGGTGAGATATGCGATCTCATCTCCGCCTAGGCACTCCTTCTTTGAACAATGTGTCGAAGTCCAAAAGTGGTCCAAATCTAACCAGGGTTTCCTCAAAACTTGGTCGAGGGACAAAAGGCCCCCAACACTCACATGTGACTCATCTCGATTCAGTCAAGTCTAGACAATGTTGCTTCGAAGGCCTCGAGCTTAAATTGATCTACCTCGACTTGCTACTTCGCTTGAGCCTCCTGCTCAACTAGCTCCTGGATCATTTGCTCTGTAACAGGCCCTTCCAGGCATTGTTCTACTAATGTGACCACTTGGTCTAATTGCGAGCCTTGTCCATCAATATATTCGAACACCTTGCAGGCTTCATCCTGCACAGGTTGTAGCTTCTGCGTGACTTCTATTACCTTTCCTTAGAGGGCAGTGATCTGATGTTGTACTGCATTATGCTCTTGGTATCTCTTCATTCTCTCAATTGCAGTGAGCAGCTTCATCTTCGCATACATGGAAAATACCTTTTGTTGTGCCTCCTGTTGTAACAGATTTCATAAATTTCTTTACTTAGTGTTTTTTATCCCAAGCACCAATGGGATTCCTTGATATAATGGCACTATTATATACACCTGCACCTTCAGAACAAGGTTCTTTTCGTTTAGACTTCCATTCTATCCATGTTCACTATCTGAGCAATCTAGAGGAGGAATCTATGTTTAGAAGATGGCGAAGCAATATGAATGAGCTTCTTATGCTAGTCTTCCCTGGTCAGTTCCATTATATTCGTAAAAATCTTTACCATGTTGTTTATGTCATTGACCCTTCATCTGCAACTAGGCTAAAGGCTGTAGATACTATAATGTATATGTTTGAGAATCATGTCCCTATGAGGTTTGGGATTATCATGTTTTCATCCAAACTGGCTGAATCAATTCAAGAAAATATGGTCCCAATGAGGATATGCCTAAAGATGAAGTTACTCATGAGACTTATTGGAGGCAAATGCGGTTTGAAGATCCTTGTACTGAAGAAGATCAGAAAGAGTTTTCTCTGTGTAATCATCTTTGCAGGTCAGAAGAGCATAACGAAATTGAAGCTGGTTCTTCTAGGTCTTACTACACAAAGAAATTATGGCATGCTCTAGTGAAAAGAACTGCCTTGATTGCATCCTCTACAGGTTACATAACTGGAGATGGTCATGTTTTTGTCTGTGACCATTCCAAGAACATACCGCATCATGTGGTGTGTGTTGTTGACAAGTCTGGTTCAATGTCTAGTCCTGATATAAAACCAACAATGGCCAAATTTACATCTAGACACAATTGTAGGCTGGGATGTGTGTTTGAGGCTATTGTTAGATTCATTACTACTCAACATAGAACTACTAGTGATGATTCTTTATCTGTGGTTTTGTTTGACAATACATCAAATCTTGCTCTAGAAATGCAAGAGATGAAGGAAGATATAGTGGACAGGCTTCCTCAATATGTTGCACCAGGTGGAGCCAATTATTCTTCTGGTTTGAAACTAGCAGAGGAGGTAATTTATCGGGGATCCAATCATCCTAATGTGGTCAAGAAGAAGCCAACAGTTATTTTTTTGAGTGATGGTGGAAACAATGATGGGAGAGATCCTCTTCAGTTTGTGAATAGCCTGAAGACGATAGAACCAGGGATGATATTGCAGACAATCATGTTTGGAAGAGATCCTACAGTCACTATTTTGGAGAAAACGACATGAATTGATAATGGCTCTTTCCAACATAGTCCTGATGAAGTGCAGCTAGCATGAAGCTTTGAGAATTTAGCAACTAGTCTGAAGCCTAATGTTGCAGCTTTAATCTGATGATGGTTCTTCTCAATTTTGAGACTACTCTTAAAGGTATTGTTGCAGATTGCACTGTAATTACTGTTTCAC
>JASDQU010241731.1:110065-141476 GCA_032191745.1 Picea mariana | reverse complement strand
GGCCTTCAAATGGGGCTTGTTAGCATGCATCTTCTTCCTTGCTGAAGGTTTCTTTGGAGAAAAATTCCTCTTTTGCAGTGTTATTGTCCCAACAGGAGGATCCTCAAGTGGAGGGGTAGTAACTTCACCTCCTCCTTGCCCTTCTTCTCCTTCATTTCCTCCTCCATGTCCTTCTTCTCCATCTTCTCCTCCTCTTGGTGAGTCAAGCCTATTATATTCAGATGCATTGTCCTCCTCATCGCTCTCTATATTCTGGACTTATTCCTGCTGCTTCTTCTTCTTAGTCCCACTGGACTGTCGAACATGCTCAACCTGGGTGACTATGGGGCTTCCTATGGTGTTGGTGTTGGAGATTTATGCATCAGGAATGGGTACAAGGAATTCCTCCGGCCACTCCTTTGTAATCTGCTCCATGTCTTCATTTGTTAGCTTGTAGTATGACTGTAATTCTTCATGGTTCTCGTCTTTGTGCGCAGTGATGTAGATGAAATGCGGATCTGCACGAAAATTTTCTATTGGTCGGTACTGGTGCAAAGTCTGTGGTGTCATGTGCAGAAATGATTTAATGGAAACCTTCAATTGCTAATAGTATGCATGAAACACAATGTTGGACTGACATTGCTTCATCATGTCATTAGTGTACCACAGGGTTGAAAACCGAGCGACCAACGATGTCGAGGGTTCGATTTCTAGGAAGGTGCCTCCTTTAGGCATTTTCCAAGTGAAAAATGTGATCAAAATGATCATCCAGCTGTAGTGGAATTCATATCCCAAATCCTGGGCTTCGCGGTAATCTTTCTCTAGTTCATTAACAAGGTAGCTCGCCCGCCCAATTCATGTGCATTCCCTCCACACATTTTCCTACAAGTTCCACCACGAACTCGGTGACCTATGTGGGGCAGTTCTTCCTTACGATCTTGCCAGCTATGAATTGGAAATCGAGGCACACTGCACCATCCTGTATAGAGGCTACCTTGTAACCTTTCTTTCCTTTTTCGACTTCTCCATCATCTTCCTTGATGCACTGTGAAAAGGAGCGGTCTGAAGCCTTCCCTGGATAAAACTATTGAGGGTCAGGTCCCTTCATGCTTAAGCCTGTGATATGGTGGATCAGTGTCGGATCCACGGTAATTTTTCTATCGAGCCACAAGTATTTTCCATGATAACACGACAGTAGGATTTTAACGCAAGCGTTAACCTATTGGTGGTGGCCAAAATGGGGAATCTTCATCACATTCAACATGGTGGACTGCGCTAGCCCCTTAATCCATGGTTGTGATACGAGGTGAGGCTTCTTCCCAGTTGACTTCATGAGATAGCGATGGGGTGCCAACATAGCATAGTTCTTCCTATCTCCTAAATTGAATTCGTTGTTCTTCAATAGTGGGATATGTCATAACGGACTTCTGACTATGCGTATTCCTTTCGGAATGTACAGGGTGAACACGGTGTACTCATAATCTTGGGGGATGATGTCACAGTTAAATGCACCAACCAAAGGTGGGATATACTCTATTAGGATTGACGGGATCTGCTTCGCATTAGCCAGATCACCACAGTGCTTACTTCATTGCTCAGTCACGGGGTTAACATGGCCATAGTGACATCCAGTCAAAGGGGAAGCCTGCAGTCCCCTAGTCAACGATGTCTGGACGCCTTTAGATATTGGTCTGTCATCCATTAGATTCTTGATGAATTCCTCGATAGACTTCTCTAATTCACTCAGTTCGCCCGACATTCTAACCTTTAAACAAATAGGTTGGGGTAGACGAATGGACCGACAGGGTAGACAAACGGATAGGCGGGGTCTCGTTTCAGATAACACAGCTCGACACACAAACAATTCTGTTCTTGGCTCAATTACTCACGGGTAGAAAAAAGTGGTCTCGGCACAGCGTCTAATGGGTTAAATAAGCGGGGCATTGTAATAGATTCTTCCAACGGCCACAAATGCTTCCATAAATGTGACTCTATCCATTATGGCATGATATCAACATCCAAAAGCGATCCATCAGCTTATAAATGTGTTTTCTAACTATTCTGGAGCTTCTTTCTAATGGTCAGGGTGCATCCAATGGTCATATAGCTTCGCCAGGGCGAAGTCCCATTCTACACAGACCTATTGTTCCAGCGAGGTTCAAATTCTGGAAACCTGCCTCCTACGAGGTTCCATTCTGCAAAGTCTTACATTTGTTCTCTGTAGCTTCTTATAGCTTTTCCAACTTATCTTTATTTTTATTAAGCTTCCTTTCCTTCTTCCCTGTGATTTGAGTCTCTCTAACTGTTTCTGGAATCCTCTTTCCATTTTTATTCTTTTCTTCCCCTAGCGTAGTGACTTTGCATTGCTGAGGTGCCCTTAAAGGGTCTGAGGTTAATATCCATTTTATTAAAACTTCCTGAGTGGACATACTTCTTTATTGAATAGATAGGTCCTTCAAGACTTCTTGCATTCTTTCAACCTTGACAGCTAATTTTCTGACTTTATGTTCCTCCTGTGTTGTTACTTTGTTATGTTGCTACGACTTGTCCTCGCATTCTTCTATTATTCAGTCTACTTTTCTAGCTATGAAGTCCCTTAGTTATTGCTTTTTATTTTCTATAGCTTCTTCCTTTGCTTTCCTTCTGATATGATCCTTCTCAATCCAATTCTTGCCTAATAAAAGTGGGAAAGGGGTGTTTTTCCCAACAAACTTAATGACTTTAAATTCCTCTTTAGTCAATGTTCCATGAACTATAATAGGTACATTAGTAACTCTTTCACATTAGGTTATCATCTTTCCCTTAAACAAGCCTACCCTTCCCAATGAAGGTACCAAAATAGGCTTTCCAAAAATTTCTCAAGTGTCTTATGTCATAATATTCACTTGTGTTTCCTCATCAAAGACACAGTCTATGTCGAAGTCTTCTATTCTTGCACTTATGCATTGCTTTACTTTCAGGATCTCTGGTAAGCTGGCATCTTTGTGAACATCCATCATTTCTTTCAACTATAATAATGTAGTCTGAGCTTCCTCTGATTCTTTCTCTTTATGAATCTCTAACATGCCCTTGGTATTTTGACTTGCTTCATAGTTTTCTTGTCTGATGTTCATCCTTTCAACTTTAGCAATCATCCTTAGAAAATATTCAACTTCATGACCAACAATCTTAAAACAAAGACAAATAGGACATGTGCCAGGGCATTCCTTAGCAATATGTCCCGATCTTCTGCAGTTATAACACAATGTCATTCCTCTTTTTCTTTGAAATGTTCCCCATCCTTTTTTGTACTGTGAACTAGGATCATAGTGTTGGACTTGCAATCTGCAAAAAACAATTCTAGGTTCTTGCATCCACCTATTAGTCCAAAAATTATTTCTATGCATAGGAATAACATATATTTCTTCATTTCCATTAAATTTATTCAAATCAACTCTTTCTTTCAACTGTGCCCTGGCCTTCAGAATAGGACAAAACCTATCAAACGTACTTAAATTCATCCTTTCGAAACAAATTTTTTCAGTTATCTTTCTCTTATGAAAGCACAAATATTTTCCTCTTTTAAGATATTACCTCTTTTATTCAAATCAGATTTCTTCCCTAGAACAGAGCTTCGCAAGTCAAGTAGAGTACTGCGCACTTCAGCAGCAGATCTACACACAGAGCTTCTCTTTTCTTTACTTCAGTTCCCAACAATCACAGTTTCAGGTCCTAGCAACGAAACCATTTGTTGGCACAGGGGAAAACCCAGGGTTCAACACTTAACAACGCACCAACAAAACCCCGACTACCGCCCCTTTCAGAAACACCTATGAGGTAGGCGAGGTCTCACCCGAGGTAGAAGCAAGGGGGGGTTACAGGACGCATGTGTCTGTAATCATGCTGGGACATAGATCTATGATAATAATACTTCACAGGGTATTTTGTTAATGCTTAAGAATTTATACACATTATTTCATTAGCCTTATTAACATCACAAAGCATACCCAAATATAGATCTAGCATAGTAACAACAAAGAAAACACTTAGGCCTAAAGGGGTTGGATCCAATGGTGGAAAGTGAGGAGTTTTTCACTGTTGGGCAAGGTTCAATTCTCGTGAGGACCTAACATGAAGCCATGGGGGAACCTTGAGGTAGTGTTCGAATGTGTGGTTTCACCCATAGATATTATATTAAATGATATCGTAACCCGTGCAAACATAAGTGGATCAAATCCCACCCCCATGTCCTTCAATTTTTTAAAGGTCGGCGGACATGGCTGGATGGTAAAGTCCTTCTTGCAATGAAGGTCGAGTCTTGTGCTCAAACCTGAGCAAGGACATGGTCTAGTCACAAAACAAATCTTAACTGGGCCAAGCCTGCATACCTTTTTCCCAAAGGGGTTGGATCCAATGGTGGAAAGCGAGGAATTTTTCACTGTTAGGCAAGGTTCAATTCCCATGAGGGCCTAACCTGAAGCCATGGGGGCACCTTGAGGTAGTGGTCGAACATGTGTCTACACCCAGAGATATTATATTAAATGATATCATGACCCGTGCACACATAAGTGGATCAAATCCCACCCCCATGTCCTTCAATTTATGAGAATATCGGTAGAGGTGGCTGGATGGTAAAGTCGTTCTTGCAACGAAGGTCAGGTCTTGTGCTCAAAATCGAGCAAGGATGTGGTCTAGTCCTGGAACAAAGATTAATTGGGCCAAGCCTGCATACCTTTTGTCCCCGATGTGTAGGACATTCGGTGACGGAGCATGCTGTTAAGGCGCTCTGTGATGTTAAAGTCACCGGTTCGAAACCTACGGGGACAAAAAATCCAGCCATCTTAAGGGTTGGTGTGGCTCAGGCTGGGTGCGATCCCTAGGTGATTTTGATGGATTAGATACCCTTGATTCGTGGTTTCTTAGCCACAGGTTAGTCCCACATGTCACAAAAAAACTAAAAAACAAAGAAAACACTTAGCACTTAGCACTGTGAATCATATCTAGCATCCATCAACACAAGTAATAGCACTTAGCAACAAAGATCTATCTATCACACATAATAATCAAAGAATTGAGAAGATTCATAACATAAATAACACAACACAAAGAAAACCAAAGACACAATATGTACGTGGTTCACCCCAGTGTGGGGCTACGTCCACCAGCCACTTCGCCTTATTTATTATTTGTCACTCTCTTACATTTTGTTACTCATGTGCACTAAGCCACAGGGTCAAGCTTCGCATAGGACAAGAGATCTGTGCACTGAGCACCAGATCCTCCTTCCAAAACTAGGTCAGGGCATAGAGCCAACCCTCTACTGAGCATAAAGCCTTAACACACATACATTCCTTAGCACAAAGCCACTCAAACTTCTTGCACTTAGCTCCCAAACTTCTTAAAAGGCTTCTACTTCTACCATACATTATTCTTTATTTATACTTTTACAAACCCTTACAATAAGGCCTAATCATGGGTAAACCCCATGGGCCGACATCCCATAAGCCCATTACAAAAACCCTAGAGGACCCCTTACTGTGTCCACATAGCCTATAAAAATGGGTGAGATCCATGATCTGAGCTCCACCTCAGCACTCCTTCTTCGAACAATGTGTCGAAGTCCAAAAGTGGTCCAAATCTTACCAAGGTTTCCTCAAAACTTGGTCGAAGGCCAACACTTCTCCATAGAACTTGCACCAGGAACAATGTCAGTGTCTAGGACTCCTTATAGGATGAGTACACTAGAGCTAGTTGAGATCAAGCTACAACTAAAGGAGATGATGGACAAAGGATACATCTGGCCTAGCACGTCTCCATGGGGATCACCCATCCTATTTTTGAAAAATAAAGATGGCACACTCTAACTATGCATAGACTATAGACAACTCAATAAGACAACCATAAAAAACAAGTATCCCTTACCAAGAATCGATGACTTGTTTGACCAATTAAGGGGTGCTTCCATTTTCTCGAAGATTGACTTAAGGTCTAGATACCATCAATTCTGAATCAAGGATGAAGACATCCAAAAAATCGCCTTCAGGACAAGATATGGTCACTATGAATTTGTGGTGGTGCCATTTTGATTAACCAATGCCCCCACCACTTTTATGTGCTTGATGAATAATGTACTCAGTGAGTTACTATACATATTTGTATTGGTTTTCATTGATGATATCAAAATATACTCCAAGAACATAGAGGAGCATGAAGAACATCTTAAACTAATTCTTCAAGTACTAAGAGAGCATCAACTCTACGCTAAGATTAGCAAGTGTGAATTTTTCTAGCAGCAATTCCATTATTTAGGCCATGTCATTTATGAAGAAGGAGTGGTAATAGATCTCGACAAGATCCAATCTATCATGGAATACCCCAAAGGATGTATCTGATATTAGATCCTTTATGGGCTTAGCAGGATACTATAGAAGGTTCATAAAAGGATTTTCCAAGATCGATTTCCCAATCACTTCCCTTCAAAAAAAGGGGTTAAATTCACTCAGACATTAGAATGTGAGGAAAGATTTCATGAAATGAAATGCCTTCTAACCCATGCACCCGTGTTGAACATTGCAAACCCTGATATTGACTTCCTCATGTGTACAAATGTCTATAAGGAAGGACTCAGAGGAGTCCTTATGCAAAAAGGGCATGTAATTTTCATGAAATCAATTATGTGAACCATGATCTAGAGTTGGATTTCATAGTGCACACTTTAAAAATGTGGAGGAATTACCTCCTAGGTAGGATATTTGTACTTATGACAGACCATTCTGGGTTGAGGCACCTATTCGATCAGCCAAAGCTCAATGCTAGACAAGTTAGGTGGATGGCTCTCCTTAGTGGATTTGATTTATAAATCAAACACATAAAAGGAAAAGAAAATAGGGTGGTCGATGCCCTTAGAAGAAGTGTAAAAATGATTCACCTAGTAGCAGTAAGCACCTGTGAAATGGATGTCAGGGAGAAATTCAAGAATTTACAAAAAACAAAATCATTTTTCAAGACCATGACATCATACCTAAAGCAAGAGCCCATAGGGATAAAGTATGAAGGCTATCAGATGTTGGATGAAGGCTTGTTGACTTAGCAAAACATATTGTATATTCCACATTGTGATGAATTGAAGAGGTTCATAATGGATGAAATACACAAGAGACAATATGTTGGTCATCCAGGTTATCAGAAAATGATCATGACCACTAGGAAACAATTTTATTGGCCTGGTTTGAAAAAGGACATAGTTGACTATCTAGCTAAGTTTCTAGAATTTCAGCAATTTAAGGCAGAACACCAACACCCAGCATGGTTGTTACAACCTCTACCAATTCCAGAATGGAAACGGGAAACCATTTCCATGGATTTCATCATTGGATTACCAAAATCAGCCAAGCAGAATGACTTCATCATGGTAGTGGTGGAAAAATTAAGCAAGTCTACTCACTTCGTTCCTGTCAAATCAACTTTCAAGGCAATAGATATTGAAAACATCTTCATGAAGAAAATATTCAGATTGCATGGCATGCCTAGGGAGATTCTATTTGACAAACACACAAAATTTACTTCAAGATTTTGGAAGTCCTTAATGGTTAGTTTTGAGACTAAATTGTTGTTTAGCACATCCTATCACCCTCAAACGGATGGATAGACAGAAAGAGTGAACCAAATATTAGAAGACATGCTAAGGATGCATGTAATGCATCAACCTAAGAAGTGGGAAGACTAACTACCACTGGTAAAAATTTCTTACAACAACGGTTATCAAGAGTCATTGAAGATGAGCCCTTTTGAAGCCCTCTATGGTAGACAATGCAAGATTCCAATTAGTTGGAGTAATCCAGTGGATAGATTTACATTCGGACCCGACATGCTGAAAGAAATGGAACAACAAGTAATTCAGATTAAACAAAATATGAAAACTACTTGGGATAGACAGAAGAGTTACGCCGACAGAAAGAGAACTCCTAGAGATTTCAAGACAGGATACCATGTCTATCTAGGAATTAGACCCAAGAAGAGTTTATTGACAACAGGAGCTTGTGCCAAGATGGCACCCCGATATTGGGACCCTTTGAAATCTTGGATAGAGTGGGACATGTAGCCTATAGGATATCATTACCTCCCACAGTGAAGGCACATAATTTTTTCCATGTTTCATTATTGAATAAATATGCACATGATTCTAATAATATAATTGACCGATCTGTGATTCAGTTGGAACTGGAGGGAGAATTCCTGCCAGAACCTCAATGCATCCTAGACAGGAAAGAAACCTCACTCAGGAGCCAAATCATTGCACAGGTCAAGGTGCATTGGAAACACTTTGGCCTAGATGAGGCTACATGGGAAATGAAGGATGCTATGAAACATGCATATCCCTTTTTGTTTACTTCTATATATGTAGAGCACATTGACATATAGAACATCGAGGACGATGTTCCTTTAAGGGGGAGGGGATTGTAACAACCCTGTTTCCCCCAGTTTTTAAATATAACTATGTTGGCCAAGAGACTATTGAAAACTCAATATGTTTGAATGTTTGATTTGATGAACCTTTGTATAAAAGGTCAAGGAATACATGGTGGGAAGAGGAAGACATGCGAAGAGGAGCAGAGAAGGAATACTAGCTCTCAAGTTCGAGGAGGAACTGGGAAATGAATGTGTTCTGGTCACAGGATGTGGCTAACAGGGTTATGATACAAGCTGATAAACGAGGGTGTTGAGTGACTAAGGAAGTGCTCAGGCATGCCTCCTTTCTTGGTATAGAGGAACCTATTTCCAAGATCCTGTGGGAGGAGGAGAGTAACCTCCGTCCCTAATTGTTGCTGAGCCCAAAGACAAAATTCTCTCTCAGAGCATCGTGTTCTAGCTTGGGGGTGGCCAGTGGTAAATCCGTTAGGACTGACTGAGCCTATGGTTGGGTGGAAACAAGAACCCCTTTCAGCAGTCGCATCACGTTGTCTGGTTTTGATAAGTGTTTTCATACTTTGTGTATGGAACTGAAATAATGGATGAATGCATGGGTTTATATAATATGTGTATCTATAAATGGTTTCTGTGTGGAATGGTCATGATATGTGTATGCATTCATCTCCTTGTGAACTTATGATTCTGGCTGATAATCTATATGCCCCAACATAGCCCTTGAGGCTTCTTGGGACATAATCCTATAGGACAACCGAGATAGGAGATATCGTGTCAATTTGACCCTTTCCATCTGAAGAGGATACCTCTTTCAGACTCCTTGTTGTGTGACCGGGATTTCATGCCGAAGCCCTTAACCATTTCATGATAAAGATCAAGAAGGATAGTGAGATTCAAGCCTTGAAAGGGGAGATATCTTTGTTTGGAAGATGAGCGAACGAGATCCGTTGGGGAGGACCCATATGACCAATGCCTAGTAACCTTAGGCTAAGCCTAAGGAAGATAAGTCCTCCTAGCTTCGGAGCTACAGAAGTTTGTGACTTCAAACTATTTTCGACCTTACCAGCCTTAAATTGGTCGAAGGTAGTTGAGAGATTTGGTTACTAGCAAGTTTTCTGGCAATGAATGGTTTCCATAGTGGTTAGGTGAATCTATCTCACCGTATAAACTGAGATCCAACTCCCCATCATGTAGTAGTGTGAGCCCCCAATTGCGAATGTTCAGAGGTCCCCTCAGTCATCGGATTTACAATATATTCATCCCAGCGTTGACTGCTTTGGGAGGACAGGGGTGTTATAACATCAAAATACCTGAAGCCCAAAGTAACGAGAGTCATCAATTCAAGGACACTTTGGGACTATTCTTAACCATTATATCTATGCGGTGGTCATCCTGGCACCAACCAACTCTAGGAGAACAGAGAAGTTCACCCCACAAAAACCCCAAACACCGAAGTTACAAAGTAGCAAAGGCCATTGAACCAAGGGTTACATGGACCTACCTTGGTCACGAGGTCGAAGGGCATGAAAGACAATCAGTCTGAAGTGATGTGGTGTAGTGATGTCATCCAGGGTTACGTGGAACCAAGTTTGATGTTCCACGTGTCACTCAGATTCATGCATATCACATACCCTATAGATCCATTGGAATGTGACACATGTCACCCCTACCCCCCTTACACATGTCAGCCCTTGGTACAAGCCCGCCTAGCCAAAGTAGTTGGTGAAGTGACTGGAACTCCAGGAGTCTGAGACTTTGAACTCATGAGGAATTAGGGTATAGTATTGTAGAGATTCCAAAAAGGCCAAAGTGTCGGAGTCCATCCCATTCATTGGCGTCAAGGGACACATGGAACCAGATCCTGTACTCTATAGGTTTAACACATCGAAAGGAAGTAGGCATAAAAGGTTGAAGACCCAAGAAGTCGTAGGGAGTCAGAGGAGATCTGAACCATCCATAAATTGGGATGCATGTTATAATATCGTTAACTCTGAAGGATTTGAAGCTTGGTGCTTTGAAAATCATTGAAGCTCAAAATAGAAAAGAGGATATCAACTGTCCATCGTTTGGGGATGCGTGGCAAGTGATATATTACTTTAGAGGATAGCCCCTTCGAAGAAAATTGGAACAAGAAATCCCTGAAAGCCTAGAGCATGGAGTTGACCTGATCTGTTGATCTTAGAGGATAGGTGTCAGAAGATCTGTCACTTCGAAGGAAGGCTCATTGTGAAAGTTGAGAACTCCCAAAGGCCGAAGAAATGGAGTTCATCATAACCTTTAGTAATGGAGGATGCGTCTTAGGAGATATGACACTCCAAAAGGATGGAACTTCATAGGTTTATGTTTGTGAGTACTTGGGAACTCACTGAAGCATAGAGTCCTGGAGTAAATTAGAATCATTGATGTTCTATGGACGTGTGGCCTGAGGATCATGCAACCCATATACTTTGCGCTCCAAAAGACTTGGGAGAGGTATATATGTCAGTTCTGAGCTCGGTTTTGAGCATGGAGGCAGAGGTTGGAAAGACCTGGATGAGAATAGCGTGATAGAAGTTTCGGAGTTAGGATTTGAGATGGTTAAGTAAAATGAAAATTGGATGCCCCATCCCTAGTAAAGTTACTCAGGGGTCGGGTGTGTTACAAGATAGCATTAGGTGTTGGTGCATGTGTTAGTGATAATGATTCATGATAGGTGTTGGTGCACATCTTGTTGGTTAGGCGATACGTTAGGTGAACGTCTTCCTGGTTGTGGGCATCATTGCAATGGTAGGACGTTGGAGAAGTGGGCACACATTGGAGAAGCAAGCGGACGTTGGTGTTGCAGGTGGGTGGAAGTTTCTACTGTGGGTGGGTGGACATTAAAGCTACGAGTGTTCGGTCCAGGTAATTTCCGTGTTAATTTTAAATTTTAGATTTTAGTTTTAAATTTTATAGATTTAGAGTGTTGACAAGGCCGTATTCGGCCCTATCCATGTATAGGGATAGGCCCGAATATGGTTAGTCTTAGTATTATTAGTCCTAGTATTAAATTGTTAGATTTAAAATTGTATAAAATTGTATAATAGTTAGTCTTTTTCTAAAATTGTATAATAGTTAGATTATTCAATTGTTAGATTTAACAATCTTTGTATAATAGTTATATTATTAAATTGTTAGATTTAAAATTGTATAATAGTTAGTCTTTATATAAAATTGTTAGATTAGATTTTAGATTTTAGATTTTCAATTTTAAGTGTTAGAATGTTGACAGGGCCGTATTCAGCCCTGTCCATGTACAGGTACATGCCCAAATATTCAACCATGTCCAAGTACAGGGATAGACCCGAATTAGGGCCTGTCCCTGTACATGGACAGGGCCAAATTCGGTCATGTCCCTGTACATGGACAGGAACGAATATGGCCATGTCCATGTACAGAGATAGGCCCGAATTATACCTTACATTACCAGAATTATACCTCCAAAGAGAAAATATTGTTAGATTATTAAATTTTTAAATTTAATAAAAACATTGTATCATAGTTTGATTATTAAATTGTATAATAGTTAGTCTTCGTATAAAATTGTTCGACTAGATTTTAGATTTTCAATTTTATAGTGTTAGAGTGTTGACATGGATTTATTTGACCATGTCCATGTACAAGGACATGCCCGAATTTGGGCATGTCCCTATCCATGGATAGGGTCGAATACGGCCATGCCCATATATAGGGACATGCATGAATATTCGACCCTATCCATGTACAGGGACAGGCCAAAATTCGAGCATGTCCTTGTACATGGACAGGGTCGAATATGGCCCTGTCGATGTACAGAGACAAGCCAAAATTGTACCTTACATTACCAAAATTACACCTCCAAAGAGTAAATATTGTTACATCACCATCATAGTGTAATCAATTTAATCTCAAATAGTGTTTTGGTTCTGGAATTAATTTTATATATGTTTAAGCACCAACAGAGTTTACTATTATTTTTTTATAAAATTCAGTTTATAATTTAATTAGTTTAATCTAAAATAGAGTTTTGGTTTTGGCATTCATTATATATATGTTTACAGAAGGGCAGCGTTTATTGTTATTTTTTATAAAATTCAGTTTATATGAATGCAATCATGGCCCATATATTCTTAGGAGGTGACATCCATTTACTCTAAACAATGATATTGTCCCATTTTAATATGTTACTTTATGTTCAAAATAAATTCATTTGAATAAAAAATATATAAATGTAATCCTTTCCTATATATTTGGGAGGTTGCATCCATGTACAAACCAAACTTGATTTTCCACAATATGAACATATAGGATGGAGACAATACCTTCTATAAATAAATAATTTATGAAAACAATAGGATGCATACACAATAGATTTAAAACACAGACAAAACAACACCTAGACCATATCAGACACAGATAAGTAGAGGTATCATATGTTTACTGGATGGGATGACAGGGTCGAACTTGGCCCTGTCCATGTACAGGAACAGACCCGAATCTCCTATAAATTAATAATTTATGAACACAATAAAATGCAGATACAATAGAGTAAAATCATAGACACAACAACACCTAGACCATATAATATAGGGAAGTATAGGTATCATATGTTTATCGGATGGGATGACAGGGATGAATTTGGCCATGTCCATGTACAGGGACATGATCGAATTTGAGCATGTCCCTGTACATGGACAAGGTCGAATATGGCCATGTTCATGTACAAGGACATGCCCGAATCTCCTATAAATTAATAATTTATGAACACAATAGGATGCAGACATAATAGAATAAAAACAAATACACAACAAAACCTAGACCATATCACACACAGACAAGTAGAGGTATAATATGTTTAATGGATGGGATGAGAGAGCCGAATTTGGCCCTGTCCATGTATAGGGACGGGCTTGAATTTGATCATGTCCCTGTACATGGATTGGGCCATATTCGGTCCTGTCCATGTACAGAGACATGCCCGAATGATACCCTACATTACCATAATCATACCTCGAAAGAGTAAATAATGTTACGTCACAATCAGAGTGTAATCAATTTATATTTTAATCAGTTAAATCTCAAATAGAATTTTGGTTTTGGCATTAATTTTACATATACTTATGCACCAGCAAAGTATACTATTATTTTTTTTTAAATTTAGTTTATATTTTAATCAGTTTAATCTAAAATGGAGTTTTGATTTTGGAATTAATTATACATATGTTTACGCAAGAACATAGTTTATTGTTATTTTTTATAAAATTCAGTTTATATAAATGCAATCCTAGCCCATATATTTTTAGGAGGCAACATCCATGTACTCCAAAAAATAATACTATTCCATTTTAATATGTTACTTTATCTTCAAAATAAATTCATTTGAATAAAAAATATATAAATGTAATCCTTGACTATATATTTTGGAGGCTACATCCATGTACAAACCAAACTTGGTTTTCCATAATATGAACATTATAGGATGGAGATAATACCTCCTATAAATTAATAACTTATGAACACAATAGGATGCAGACACAATAGAGTAAAAACATAGACACAACCACACCTAGACCATATCAGACACAAACAAATAGAGGTATCATATGCTTATCAGATGGGATGACAGGGATGAATTCGACCCTGTCCATGTACAGGGACATGCTCAAATTCAGTCATGTCCATGTACAAGGACAGGGATGAATATGGCCATGTCCATGTACAGGGACATGCTCAAATTTGGGCATTTCCATGTACATGGACAAGGTCGAATATGGCCTTGTCCATGTATAGATATGGGCCTGAATTTGGGCTTGTCCCTATACATGGACAGGGCCATATTCTAGTTGACATTGGTGCTGAGGGTGGGTGGACGTTGGTGTTGTGGGAGTTTAGTTTAGAATAATTTTAAGTTTTATGACTTAAATAGTTAGTGTTAGTATTAAATTGTTAGTTTTATTCATTCAAATGAAAAACAAATATAAACAAGTAGCCAACCAAACAACCTGTTGTCGCAAGAGTTGACTCTAGGTTGTAAAAGAGCCAAGCCTTAGCACATTTTTAAAAGAAATAAATCTTGTTGATTGGTCAGTCATAGGAGGCTTCTAGAACTGGGTCTAAAATAGTGATTCCACTCATTTATAGATCAAAAACAAAAGGCATGACCTCGTTTGTCTAATTCATTTTAAAATCATGAGGATGGATAGAAGATAGGGGATGAACACAACTGAAAGAAAAATCCAAGCATCTGGTCTTCCTTTTAATATAAGAAATAACAACAAACTTCAAATATCTAAACACAGGTCTTGTCTCACTCATAGAAAGACAGAGGAAAGGCTGTGAACAAATAAAACTTGCAAATGAGGAAAAACAATTAGGATGCAGGTCTTGTTCTACTCACAACAAAACAGAAGAAAAACGACACCTTAAGGAATGCTTCAAATTAGCTACAGCAGAGGTAGTATTGAACTGTAACCATTACAAGCTGAAATAGTGAATGTAAGGAAGAAAGAGGAGTGATGAAAACTTTAGAAACAATAATACAGGAAGTAAACGGAATTAGACAGTGACAAAGTATAGAATATCTTGACACTCTGTTCTATATTTGATAAAAAAGAATGAATTACAAACCCAGCCTCCAAAAAGCTTCCGAGTTGTCTCCCCCACTTGCATACATCAGTCTCTTTTTTTTTAAAAGAAAAATAAAACTCTTTGTGTTCCGGGAATTTGAAACGGTTTCCCTTCTCCAGACTCTGCGATCGCCAGATGCGCTGCTGGCTTCTTGAACCGTCACTAATCATTTCCTAACTGGAAAAGACTCAGCAAGCATGGCCTTGCAATATTCTCCTTTCGTGCATTTGGATGTACCTTCGTATGATTTGATTTTAATGCCGGGTGTCATCTCTCAGATAATGTGTATGATCACCCAAATTGATAACAAAGGCCCCTTGGATGGGCTCGACAGTATTCCTCAGGCTCGAACTCCAAGCTCGGATTTCTACCATTCTGGATCATTTCGTGCTCAGAATACATCACTACCATGTTGTTCTCGGATCAATGATATTGAGGGTTCAATGTTGATCTGAGAATCTAGATATTTGAGCTTGCATTTTATCCCATTGAAATCGTTTGGTCTCCGTTCACTAGTATTTCTCTATATTGAACTTGGAGCACGACTTCATTTATTTTCTGGTACTATCTCCATTCGCTAGCTCAACGTTGCTCCCTAAGCCCAATACACCTCTCTCCTTTGCATCTATCTGTTCATTGTAAACCCGGAACTACATTGTTACTGCGCCAAGAATGTATTCAAGACCCAACTAGTCGCCCTAGTATCACCGTTCTGGATGGATTTGTGATCACTACTTTCCATATCATTTCTCAACTTTAAACACCAATTTACCTTATCACTGCACGAGATGCTTGACTCGACTTATAGTGCAGGCCATGTCGAGGTCATTTTTATGAAGAATTGATGGCGTTTCAACAACAAGGGTCGAGTTAAAAAGGACCTGTATTTTGTAGTAACACAGGAATGGCGTTGTTTATTTCTCACTGCTATAAGATGCTTCCGTTCAATAGTGTCCAGGGATTGGTATCATGATGCCACAGGAATCCCATCTAGAGACCCGGCCACCGACAATGGGGACTGCTACACAACTTCATCTTTGTTTGTATCCTGCACCTTTCGGTATATATGCACAATACAAGTATGTCCAGTAGGATTCGTTACTACAATCCTCCATGCTTCATTTGCCACTCCCACTGAGTCTGGGCCAAACCTTCTCTCCCATTCTCCAACTCCTAGCCGATGCATACGAACACCAAGCATATCGTGCACCTAGTAAGCTAAATCATGTAGAAACTTAGTCACTACAACATCTTTCCTGCCGCGGGTTATATTTTCTTTCTTGGAATTATTGAGATCACTTAATTCTTGAGCGTGCAATATACAAAGGAACATGTGCACATGATTAGATTTAGCATTTGCATTATGGGCATGCACCTCTAATTACGTAAACAAAATTATCCACGGTAGCGCCCAAGCGACCAGATCTCCTCATTGGCATTTTCCATAAATTAGAGTCGGGAATTCATATGATGGTTTCCCTACAAAGACCAGCATTTCAGAGAGGCTCACTAAACACCTGTGCATGTTGTGGTGAACGGTTTATGGATTTGACAGTCTGACTGGTAAAAATAATTCTGGAAATGGCACCCGTTATACTGAGCACTGTCTATGCTTAAACAGATGGTGCATTTCTGGTCTTCTCATGGATTCCGTCTGCAAGGTGTTTTGACACCTAGGGAGATATGGAGGAGGCGGCTCCAATGTTTCCACATAACCGCGACCGTTTTTAATTAGAACGCCACAATGCAATTAGGCCAGAATGGTGACACTGTATTCTTTGTCGAGAACGTAAAAAAAAACGCTTATGGTGCTACCAGATCCTGTTCTAGGCTCCTGTCCTAAAGAGTCAGATAGACCAGCTTTTGAAAAATAATACACTCTAATGGTTTTCATACTCCTGGCAGCCTCGATCAGATTACCATAAGTCTGCACCATTACTGTACACGTCACTCTTATCAGTGAGCTGATAATTTTGTAATACTCGGGATCCAAATAACCCGGCGTCCCTTGAGCGCATGTTGAGATGCGAGACAACTCTGTCTCTGCAAGATGGGATAGTCCACAATCTGAAACATTGGCATTCAGTTTATCATCCAGTATAATGTTTGTAGACTTTTACATCGCAGTCTAGAGGGAAATATTCATAGGCATTGTTCAGTCAAGAAAGATCCTCCTGAGATAGAATCCGCACCAGCGACCACACAAAATCAGTTCTCACTATCTTTTAAATGCAACCTAGTGTGCCATGGCTAAACAAAGCTGTCTCAACTTGATATGTTTGTTCATACTTGTCCAGTTCGGGTAGTATTATACTGAATAATAAGATGACTTAATTAGACTTAGCCCAACCATTCTGTGTGTTGTTTGTGACTTAGCCTTTGAAATCGAACACAGCGTTAGTCTTGTTGGAGCTGGAGAAACCGTTCGCGAATAGCGCGTCGAAACTCCCCCACAGAGTTTCGGCCTGAGATCCTGCCTTTGAAGGATCGTGTGTAGTCCAGAGAGCTTGTAATTCAGATACTTGGGTGGGAATCTCTCCAAATACAAATTATTGGAGAAACTGAGCACGTGAAAATCCTTGGACTTCCAAATCCATTCCGGGAGAGACCCTTTCAATTGGTTATGTTCCAATGATAACAAATGTAAACTCTTAATTCCCTTCCAACTTGGAGGTATTGTACCAATTAAACGATTGTGGCCCAAGTTGAGATAAAATAAGCTGCTTAGATTTCCAAATGAAGTTGGAACGTTTCCTGTGAAATAGTTCGTCGAGAGAGACAATACTGAAAGGTTTTTCAATAACCCAATCTCAGTAGGGATTTGTCCTTTCAATCAATTATGATCAATTTCTATATAAATCAAGCCAGAGAAATCGGCCAGTATCGATGGAAAGACACCAGATAAGCTATTTCTCAATAGATCAAAGTAATTTAGGTCGCTGAGACGTGACAAGGGCATAGGTATTGAGCCACTTAGATTTATTTTTCTGTAAGCTGAGCAACTGTAGATTTTTGAGCATTCCAAGTTGTGAAGGGATGTTGCCAACAATGTTATTGAAATACAGAGACAGTCCCTCCAATTTGTCAAGCTTTCCCAACTCTTGAAGTCGGTCCATGGCTGCATGAAACGCCTCTCCAGTTGCAAGGATTCTTGTTAGTGCTTGAATTCAAGTCAGCCAAAACACCATTTGGGTCACTGATTATCCTATTAAACCCTAGAAATGCATTAATAACATCATTCCATTGCGTCTGATCAACTATATTCATGGAGGGATCACTAACTCTAGAAGAAGCGAATATGGTATTCGATTTTGGGAATTGGTGGGGCTGACAATGCCCAAATGGAAGAAATCCATTATGGAAAGGCGGGAGAAATAAAAAATAATGATAACAAGATGAAAGACATGGATTCAGGCTTAGAAAATATAATGCGGTGGAGATGTGATCATACAGGGAGTGCTTGAAACAAAGGAGGTGAGGTAAGAGTGATATAGATAGAAAAGTAAGCGAAGAAATAAGAAAATTAATGGTGGTGTATGATTTATAATCTCTGTTACAACATAGGCTCCATCTAGGGATGGTACTTTCTTGTAAAGTGCCAAGAATAGTAGACCAGGTGCCTTCATCAATTTGGTGACCCGAAATCAAACTCTGAACCCTGTTACTTTACTTGCATCTTTTCGGAACGAAAACTCGATTATTCATCCATTGGGCTATGGAGTCGTAATGCTTTAAAACAAAACCATATTGGATTCAAAACTGTACTGAAAAACATATTGAAAACCACCGATGTAATCTAATTCTTGACGTCAAGCTTATTTATATACATCACCTACTCTAACTACTGAAAAATTTCCATTGAATCAAATGATACGAAAATGCCAGTGAAGCCAATCCAATAATTGCCTACTTCTTTGAAAATTTCTCACACTTTCTTCGAGTAGGCTGAAGCAGAAAACCGACAACTCCCAGATGACGTATTGGTGATCATGGACTTTCAAACCTTTCATCAATTCTTGTGACCAAATATTCATGACATAGCATATTCCTCCATTAAATGAATCCAACAGATCAGAAAAAGGGTCTTGGAAAAATATATCATCTTGAGGTTTTAAAACATCCAGGACAACTCTCTGTTCTGGTTTATGATGCCCAGGATCATTAAACATGGCAACCATATCTTTTTCATGAAACAAAGCAGAGTCTAAAATATGATCTTCTTGCATGAAATCATCATAAATAGGTTCACTAACTTCCTGTAAAGTTCCATGAAATACATGACCTTCACTATTAAAAAATAGATTTACATTTTCAGAAATGGAAGAAGATTGACACTCATATCTGGGATTGTATGAAAGATGTAAATCTGTGTGAGTAGGGGTTGCAACATAGTTGTGCAGGGGCAGACCCTCCTCTTCCTTAGTTAAAGGAAAAGGTGGTCTCTGTATCTTTTGAATAAAGCAACAATCATTCCTTTCTATCTCTTTTGCAGCTTGACCGTGATGCTGAATATCTTCTTATTGAGTAAGTTCACCATATCCAACATCTTTATGAGCCAACTCTTCCTCATACTGATCGTCTTCATCAACTTGAGAAATTTCTATTTTTTCTTCCTCCTCCTCAAGACGACTTGTATCACAACAATCTTCAAAAAGGATTTTAGCAGAATATATCCTCTTACAATGTTGATGAAAAAGTGTGTGAAAACATCTCAATGAAGGAATATTGGAGTGGGGTAAGGATTTATACCAGATTCTAGCATATTTTTCCAATGAAAACATAAACAATTTCATGAGGACATCTTCATGATGTACATTTAATTCAAACAAATGTTGACCGGGATTGTCGTCCTCATATTCTCCAAATTTAGGTAGGACATCTTCCCAAATTTTAATGTCTGGAATAATGTTTGGGAAGCGATAAACATTTTTAAAGTCCAAAGGGGAAAACCTTGCAGCAATCTGAGGAGACAACGAATTCGACATTTGAGACCAGTGGAGTCGCCAACAAAATGATATAGAGTCTACGAACCAAGGAGTCTCCAGGTGAATGATCACAACCAATTGAATGCCTATCCCTTGTTCACCATCAATAGATAGATCTAAACTTTGTCATATCCCAGGGAAGATAACTTCGTCCTCCATCCCCGACAACGACGCCAGAAAATGTTATCGCAAGAGTTGACTCTAGGCTGTAAAAGAGCCAAGCCTTAGCACATTTTTAAAAGAAATAAATCTTGTTGATTGGTCAGTCATACGAGACTTCTAGAACTAGGTCTAAAATAGTCATTCCACTCATTTATAGATCAGAAACAAAAGGCATGACCTTGTTTGTCTAATTCATTTTAAAATCATGAGGATGGATAGAATATAGGGGATGAACAAAACTAAAAGAAAAAGCCAAGCATCTGGTCTTCCTTTCAATAGAATAAATAACAACAAACTTCAAATATCTGAACACATGTCTTGTCTCACTCATAGAAAGACAGAGGAAAGGTTGTGAACAAATAAAACTTGCAAATGAGGTAAAACAATTAGGATGCAGGTCTTGTTCTACTCACAACAAAACACAGGAAAAACTACACCTTAAGGAATGCTTCAAATTAGCTACAGCAAAGGTAGTACTGAATTGTAACCATTAATAGCTGAAATAGTGAATGTAAAGAAGAGAGAGCAGTGATGAAAACTTCAGAAACAATAATACATGAAGAAAATGGAATTAGACAGTGACAAAGTATAGAATCTCTTGACACTTTGTTCTATATTTGATAAAAAATAATGCATTACAAACCCATCCTCCAAAAAGCTTCCGGGCTGTCTCCCCCACTTACATACATCAGTATTTTTTTTTTTTTAAAGAAAAATAAAACTCTTTGTGTTCCGGGAATCTGAAACGGTTTGACTTCTCTAGAATCTGCGACCACCAGATGCGTTGCTGGCTTCTTGAACCATCACTAATCATTTCCTAACTGGACAAGACTCAACAAGAGTGGCCTTGCAAGATTATCCTTTCGTGCATTTGGATGTACCTTCATATGATCTGATTTTAATGTCGAGTGTCATCGCTCAGATAATGCATATGATCACCCAAATTGATAATAAAGGCCCTTTGGATGGTCTTGACAGTATTCCTCAGGCTCAAAATCCAGGTTGGGATTTCTACCATTCTGGATCATTTCATGCTCAGACTACATCAATACCATGTTGTTCTTGGATCAGTGATATTGAGGGTTCAATGTTGATCTGAGAATCCAGAGATTTGAGCTTGCATTTTATCCCACTGGAATCGTTTGGTCTTCGTTCACTAGTAATGTTCTATATTGAACTTGGAGCACGAATTCATTTCTTTTCTGGTACTATCTCTATTCGCTAGCTCGACGTTTCTCCCTAAGCCCAATACGCCTCTCTCCTTTGCATCTATCTGTTCATTGTAAACCCGGAACTACATTGTTACTACGCCAAGAATGTATTCAAGACCCAGCCAGTCGCCCTAGTATTGTCATTCTGGATGGATTTGTGATCGCTGCTTTCCATATCATTTCTCAACTTTGAACACCAATTTACCTTATCACTACATGAGCGGCTTGACTCGACTTATAGTGCAGGACATGTCGAGGTCATTTTTTATGAAGAATTGAGGGTGTTTCAACAACAAGGGTCGAGTTAAAAAGGACTTGTATTTTGCAGTAACACAGGAATGGCGTTGTTTATTTCTCACTGCTATAAAACGATTGTGTTCAATAGTGTCCAGGGATTGGTATCGTGTTGCCACAGGAATCCCATCCATAGACCTGGCCACTGACAATGGGGACTGGTACACAACTTCATCTTTCTTTGTATCCTGCACCTTTCAGTATATATGCACAGTACAAGTATGTCCAGTAGAATTTTTTACTACAATCCTCCATGCTTCATTTGCCACTCCCACTGAGTTTCGTCCTGAGAGCCTGCCTTTGAAGGATCGGGTGTACTCCAGAGAGCTTGTAATTCAGATACTTGGGTGGGAATCTCTTCGAAGACAAATTATTGGAGAAACTGAGCACGTGCAAATCCTTGGACTTCCAAATCCATTTCGGGAGATACCCTTTCAATTGGTTATGTTCCAATGATAACAAATGTAAACTCTTAATGCCCTTCCAACTTGGAGGTATTGTACCAATTAGACGATTGTGGCCCAAGTTGAGATACAATAAGCTGCTCAGATTTCCAAATGAAGTTGGAATGTTTGCTGTGAAATAGTTTGCCGAGAGAGACAATACTGAAAGGTTTTTCAATAACCCAATCTCAGTAGGGATTTGTCCTTTCAATCAATTATGATTAATCAATATATAACTCAAGCCATAGGAATTGTCCAATATCGATGGAAACAAACCAGATAAGCTATTTCTCAATAGATAAAAGTAATTTAGGTCGTTGAGACGTGACAAGGGCAGAGGTATTGAGCCACTTAGATTTATTTTTCTGTAAGCTGAGCGACTGTAGATTTTTGAGCATTTCAAGTTGTGAAGGAATGTTTCCATTGATGTTATTGAAACATAGAGAGAGTCCCTCCAATTTTTCAAGCTTTCCCAACTCTTGAAGTCGGTCCATGGCTGCATGAAATGCCTCTCCAGTTGCAAGGATTGTTGTTAGTGCTTGAATTCCAGCCAGCCAAAACACCATTTGGGTCACTGATCATCCTCTTAAACCCTAGCAATGCATTAATAACATCATTCCATTGCATCCGATCAACTATATTCATGGAGGGATCACTAACTCTGGAAGAAGCGAATATGGTATTCGATTTTGGGAATTGGCGGGGCTGAAAATGCCCAAATGGAAGAAAGCCATTATGGAAAGGTGGGAGAAATAACAATAATGATAACAAGATGAAAGACATGGATTCAGGCTTAGAAAATATAACGCGGTGGAGATGTGATCATACAGGGAGTGCTTGAAACAAAGGAGGCGAGGTAAGAGTGATATAGATAGAAAAGTAAGTGAAGAAATAAGCAAATTAACGGTGGTGTCTGATTTATAATATCTGTTACAATATAGGCTCCATCTAGGGATGGTACTTTCTTGTAAAGTGCCAAGAACAGTAGACCAAGTGCCTTCATCCATTGGGTGACCCGAAATCAAACTCTGAAACCTGTTACTTTACTTGCATCTTTTCGGAACGAAAACCCGATTATTCATCCATTGGGCTATGGAGTCGTAATGCTTTAAAACAAAACCATAATGGATTCAAAATTGTACTGAAAAACATATTCAAAACCATTGATGTAATCTAATGCTTGACTTCAAGCTTATTTATATACATCACCTACTCTAACTACTGAAAAATTTCCACTGAATCAAATGATACGAAAATGCCAGTGAAGCCAATCCAATAATTGCCTACTTCTTTGAAACTTTCTCACACTTTCTTCGAGAAGGTTGAAGAAAAAAACCGACAAATCCCATATGACCTGTTGGTGATCATGGACTTTCAAAACTTTCATCAATTCCTGTGACCAAATATTCATGACATAGCATATTCCTCCATTAAATGAATCCAACAGATCAACAAAAGGGTCTTGGAAAAATATATCATCCTGAGGTTTTAAAACATCCAGGACTACTCTATGTTCTGGTTTATGATGCTCAGGATCATTAAACATGGAAACCATGTCTTTTTCATGAAACAAAGCAGAGTCTAAACTAAGATCTTCTGGTAGGAAAACATCATAAATAGGTTCACTAACTTCCTATAAAGTTCCATGAAATACATGACCTTCACTATTAAAAAATAGATTTACATTTTCAGAAATGGAAGAAGTTTGACACTCATATCTGGGACTGTGTGAAAGATGTAAATCCGTGTGAGTGGGGGCTGCAACATAGTTGTGCAGGGGCAGACCCTCCTCTTCCTTAGTTAAAGGAAAAGGTGGTCTCTGTATCTTATGGATAAAGCAACAATCATTCCTTTCTATCTCTTTTGCAGGTTGACCGTGATGCCGAATATCTTCTTATTGAGTAAGTTCACCAGATCCAACATCTTTATTAGCCAACTCTTCCTCATACTGATCGTCTTCATCAACTTGAGAAATTTCTATTTTTTCTTCCTCCTCCTCAAGAGGACTTGTATCACAACAATCTTCAAAAAGGATTTCAGCAGAATATATCCTCTTACAATGTTGATGAAAAAGTGTGTGAAAACATCTCAATGAAGGAATACTGGAATAGGGTAAGGATTTATACCAGAGTCTAGCATATTTTTCCAATGAAAACATAAACAATTTCATGAGGACATATTCATGATGTACATTTAATTCCTCCATGAGCTTGTGGAATTCAAACAAATGTTGACCGGGATTTTCGTCCTCATATTCTCCAAATTTAGGCATGACATCTTCCCAAATTTTAATGTCTGGAATAGTGTTTGGGAAGCCATAAACATTTGTAAAGTCCAGAGGGGAAAAACTTGCAGCAATCTGAGGAGCAAACAAATTCGACATTTGAGACCAGTGGAGTCGCTAACAAAATCATGTAGAGTCTACGAACCAAGGAGTCGCCAGGTGAATGATCACACCCAATTGAATGCCTATCCCGTGTTCACCATCAAGAGATAGATATGAACTTTGTCGTATCCCAGGGAAGATAACTTCGTCCTCTTCCCCAACAACGGCGCCAGAAAATGTTGTCGCAAGAGTTGATTCTAGGCTGTAAAAGAGCCAAGCCTTAGCACATTTTTAAAAGAAATAAATCTTGTTGATTGGTCAGTCATAGGAGGCTTCTAGAACTAGGTCTAAAATAGTCATTCCACTCATTTATAGATCAAAAAAAAAAGGCATGACCTCGTTTTTCTAATTCATTTTAAAATCATGAGGATGGATAGAAGATAGGGGATGAACAAAACTGAAAGAAAAAGCCAAGCATATGGTCTTCCTTTCAATAGAAGAAATAACAACAAACTTCAAATATCTGAACACAGGTCTTGTTTCACTCATAGAAAGACATAGGAAAGGATGTGAACAAATAAAACTTGCAAATGAGGAAAAACAATTAAGATGCAGGTCTTGTTCTACTCACAGCAAAACAGAAGAAAAACTACACCTTAAGGAATGCTTCAAATTAGATACAGCAGAGGTAGCACTGAATTGTAACCATTACAAGCTGAAATAGTGAATGTAAGGAAGAAAGTGCAGAGATGAAAACTTCAGAAACAATAATACTAGAAGAAAATGGAATTAGACACTGACAAAGTATAGAATCTCTTGACACTCTGTTCTATATTTGATAAAAAAGAATGCATTACAAACCCAGCCTCCAAAAAGATTCTGGGCTATCTCCCCCACTTACATACATCAGTCTTTTTTTTTTTTTAAAGAAAAATAAAACTCTTTGTGTTCCGGGAATCTTAAACGGTTTTCCTTCTCCAGAATCTGCGACTGCCAGATGCGTTGCTGGCTTCTTGAACCATCACTAATAATTTCCTAACTGGACAAGACTCAGCAAGCGTGGTCTTGCAAGATTCTCCTTTCATGCATTTGGACGTACCTTCATATGATTTGATTTTAATGCCGAGTGTCATCGCTCAGATAATGCGTATGATCACCCAAATTGATAACAAAGGCCCCTTGGATGGGCTCGACAGTATTCCTCAGGCTTGAAATCCAGGCTAGGATTTCTACCATTCTGGATCATTTCGTGCTCAGACTACATCACTACCATGTTGTTCTCGGATCAGTGATATTGAGGGTTCAATGTTGATCTGAGAATCCAGAGATTTGAGCTTGCATTTTATCCCACTAAAATCGTTTGGTCTCCGTTCACTAGTAATGTTCTATATTGAACTTGGAGCACGACTTCATTTCTTTTCTGGTACTATTCCCGTTTGTTGGCTCGGCTTTTCTCCCTAAGCCCAATACACCTCTCTCCTTTGCATCTATCTGTTCATTGTAAACCCGTAACTACATTGTTACTGTGCCAAGAATGTATTCAAGACCCAACCAGTCGCCCTAGTATTGTCGTTCTGGCTGGATTTGTGATCGCTTCTTTCCATATCATTTCTCAACTTTGAACACCAATTTACCTTATCACTACATGAGCTTCTTGAATCGACTTATAGTGCAAGCCATGTCGAGGTCATTTTTTATGACGAATTGAGGGCGTTTCAACAAAAAGGGTCGAGTTAAAAAGGACCTGTATTTTGCAGTAACACAGGAATGGCGTTGTTTATTTCTCACTGCTATAAGACTCTTCCATTCAATAGTGTCCAGGGATTGGTATCCTGTTGCCACAGGAATCCCATCCATAGACCCGACCACCGACAATGGGAACTGCTACACAACTTCATCTTTCTTTGTATCCTGCATCTTTCGGTATATATGCACAGTACAAGTATGTCTAGTAGGATTCGTTACTACAATCCTCCATGCTTCATTTGCCACTCCCACTGAGTCTGGTCGAAACCTGCTCTCCCATTCTCCAACTGCTAGCCGGTGCATACGAACACCAAGCATATTGTGCACTTGGTAAGGTAAATCACGTAGAAACTCAGTCACTGCAACATATTCCTTGCCATGGGTTATCTCTGCTTTCTTGGAAATAATGAGATCACTTAATTCTTGAGCGTGCAATATACAAAGGAACATGTGCACATGATCAGATTTAGCATTTTCATTATGTGCATGCACCTCTAATTACATAACAAAAATTATCCACGGTAGCGCCCAAGCGACAGGATCTCCTTATTGGCATTTTCCATAAATCAGAGTCAGGAATGCATATGATGGTTTCCCTGCAAAGACCGGCATTTCGGAGAGGCTCACTAAACACCTGTGCATGTTGTGGCGATCGGTTTATGGATTTGATAGTCCGACTAGTAAAACTAATTTTGTTAATGGCACCCGTTATACTGAGCACTGTCTATGCTTAGAAAGATGGTGCATTTCTGGTCTTCTCACGGATTCTGTCTGCCAGGTGTTCTGACACAAGGGGAGATCTGGAGGAGGCAGCTCCAATGTTTCCACATAACCGTGACCGGTTTTTATTAGAACGCCACAATGTAATTAGGCTAGAATGGTGACACTGTATTCTTTGTAGGGAATGTAAAAAAAAACGCTTATGATGCTACCAGATACTGTTCTGGGCTCCTGTCCTAAAGAGTCGGATAGACCGGCTTTTGAAAAATAATACGCTCTAATGGTTGTCATACCCCTGGCAGCCTCGGTCAGATTACCATAAGTCTGCACCGTTACTCTACGCATCACTCTTATCAGTGAGCTGATAATTTTGTAATACTCGGGATCCAAATAACTCGGCGTCCCTTGAGTGCATGTGGAGATGCGAGACAACTCTGTCTCTGCAAGACAGGATAGTCCACAATCCGAAACCTTGGGATTCAGTTGATTGTCCAGTATAATGTTTGTAGACTTTGACATCGCAGTCTGGAGGGAAATATTCATACGCATTGTTCAGTTGAGAAAGATCCTCCTGAGATAGAATCTGCACCAGTGACCACACAAAAGAAGTTTTCACTATCTTTTAAATGCAACCCAGTGTGCCATGGCTGAACAAAGCCATCTCACCTTGATATGTTTGTTCATACTTGTCCATTTCTGGTAGTATTATACTGAATAATAAGATAACTTAATTAGACTTAGCCCAACCATTGTGTGTGTTGTTCGTGACTTAGCCTTTGAAATCGAACACATCGTTAGTCTTGTTGGAGCTCGTGAAACCATTCGCGGGCAGTGCGTCGAAACTCCCCCATAGAGCTTCATTCTGAGAGCCTGCCTTGAAGGATCGGGTGTAGTCCAGAGAGCTTTCAATTCAGATACTTGGGTGGGAATCTCTCCGAAGACAAATTATTGGAGAAATTGAGCACGTGCAAATCCTTGGACTTCCAAGTCCATTCCGGGAGAGACCCCTTCAATTGGTTATGTTCCAATTATAACAAATGTAAACTCTCAATGCCCTTCCAACTTGGAGGTATTGTACCAATTAAACGATTGTGGCCCAAGTTGAGATACAATAAGCTGCTCATATTTCCAAATGAAGTTGGAACGTTTGTTGTGAAATAGTTTGCTGAGAGAGACAATACTGAAAGGTTTTTCAATAACCCAATCTCAGTAGGGATTTGCCCTTTCAATCAATTATGATCAATCGCTATATAACTCAAGCTAGAGAAATTGGCCAGTATCGATGGAAACAAACCAGATAAGCTATTTCTCAATAGATCAAAGTAATTTAGGTCGCTGAGACGTGAAAAGGGCAGAGGTATTGAGCCACTTAGATTTATTTTTCTGTAAGTTGAGCAACTGTGGATTTTTTAGCATTCCACTTGTGAAGGAATGTTTCCAGCAATGTTATTGAAAGACAGAGACAGTCCCTCCAATTTGTCAAGATTTCCCAACTCTTGAAGTCGGTCCATGGCTGCATGAAACGCCTCTCCAGTTGCAAGGATTGTTGTTAGTGCTTGAATTCCAGCCAGCCAAAACACCATTTGGGTCACTGATCGTCCTCTTAAACCCTAGAAATGCATTAATAACATCATTCTGTTGGGTTTGATCAACTATATTCATGGAGGGATCACTAACTCTGGAAGAAGTGAATATCGTATTCGATTTTGGGAATTGGTGGGGCTAACAATGCCCAAATGGAAGAAATCCATTATGGAAAGGTGGGAGAAATAACAATAATGATAACAAGATGAAAGAAATGGATCCAGGCTTAGAAAATCTAACGCGGTGGAGATGTGATCATACAGGGAGTGCTTGAAACAAAGGAGGTGAGGTAAGAGTGATACAAATAGAAAAGTAAGTGAAGAAATAAGCAAATTAATGGTGGTGTCTGATTTATAATCTCCATTACAACATAGGCTCCATCTAGGGATGGTACTTTCTTGTAAAGTGCCAAGAACAATAGACCAAGTTCCTTCATCCATTGGGTGACCCGAAATCAAACTCTGAACCCTGTTACTTTACTTGCATCTTTTCAGAATAAAAAACCCGATTATTCATCCATTGGGCTATGTAGTCGTAATGCTTTAAAACAAAACCATTCTGGATTCAAAATTGTACTGAAAAACATATTCAAAACCACCGATGTAATCTAATTCTTGAAGTCAAGCTTATTTATATACATCACCTACTCTAACTACTGAAAAATTTCCACTGAATCAAATGATACGAAAATTCCAGTGAAGCCAATCCAATAATTGCCTACTTCTTTGAAACTTTCTCACACTTTCTTCAAGCATGTTGAAGCAGGAAACCGACAACTCCCATATGACTTGTTGGTGATCATGGACTTTCAAACCTTTCATCAATTCTTGTGACCAAATATTCATGACATAGCATATTCCTCCATTAAATGAATCCAACAAATCAACAAAAGGGTCTTGGAAAAATATATCATCCTGAGGTTTTAAAACATTCAGGACTACTCTATGTTCTGGTTTATGATGCTCAGGATCATTAAACATGGAAACCATATCTTTTTCATGAAACAAAGAATAGTCTAAAATATGATCTTCTGGCAGGAAATCATAATAAATAGGTTCACTAACTTCCTGTAAAGTTCCATGAAATACATGACCTTCACTATTAAAAAATAGATTTTCATTTTCAGAAATGGAAGAAGTTTGACACTCATATCTGGGACTGTGTGAAAGCTGTAAATCTGTGTGAGTAGGGGCTGCAAAATAGTTGTGCAGGGGCAAACCCTCCTCTTCCTTAGTTAAAGGAAAAGGTGGTCTCTGTATCTTTTGAATAAAGCAACAATCATTCCTTTCTATCTCTTTTGCAGGTTGACCGTGATGCCGAATATCTTCTTCTTGAGTAAGTTCACCAGATCCAACATATTTATGAGCCAAATCTTCCTCATACTGATCGTCTTCATCAACTTGAGAAATTTATATTTTTTCTTCCTCCTCCTCAAGAGGACTTGTATCACAACAATCTTCAAAAAGGATTTCAGGAGAATATATCCTCTTACAATGTTGATGAAAAAGTGTGTGAAAACATCTCAATGAAGGAATACTGGAATGGGGTAAGGATTTATACTAGATTCTAGCATCTTTTTCCAAGGAAAACATAAACAATTTCATGAGGACATCTTCATGATGTACAGTTAATTCCTCCATGAGCTTGTGGAATTCAAACAAATGTTGACCGGGATTGTTGTCCTCATATTCTCCAAATTTAGGCAGGACATCTTCCCAAATTTTAATGTCTGGAATAGTGTTTAGGAAGCCATAAACATTTGTAAAGTCCAGAGGGGAAAACCTTGCAGCAATCCGAGCAACGAACGTATTCGACATTTGAGACCAGTGGAGTCGCCAACAAAATCATGTAGAGTCTACGAACCAAGGAGTCGCCAGGTGAATGATCACAACCAATTGAATGCCTATCCCTTGTTCACCATCAAGAGATAGATCTGAAATTTTTTGCATCCTAGGGAAGATAACTTCGCCCTTCGTCCCTGGCAACGGTGCCAGAAAATGTTGTCACAAGAGTTGACTCTAGGCTGTAAAAGATCCAAGCCTTAGCACATTTTTAAAGGAAATAAATATTGTTGATTGGTTAGTCATAGGAGGCTTCTAGAACTAGGTCTAAAATAGTCATTCCACTCATTTATAGATCAGAAACAAAATGCATGACCTCGTTTGTCTAATTCATTTTAAAATCATGAGGATGGATAAAAGATAGGGGATGAACAAAACTGAAAGAAAAAGCCAAGCATATGGTCTTCCTTTCAATAGAAGAAATAACAACAAACTTCAAATATCTAAACACAGGTCTTGTCTCACTCATATAAAGACAGAGGAAAGGCTTTGAACAAATAAAACTTGCAAATGAGGCAAAACAATTAGGATGCAGGTCTTGTTCTACTCACAACAAAGTAGAAGAAAAATTGCACCTTAAGCAATGCTTCAAATTAGCTACAACAGAGGTAGTACTAAATTGTAACCATTACAAGCTGAAATAGTGAATGTAAGGAAGAAAGAGCAGTGATGAAAACTTTAGAAACAATAATATAGGAAGAAAACAAAATTAGACACTGACAAACTATAGAATCTCTTGACACTCTGTTCTATATTTGATAAAAAAGAATGCATTACAAACCCATCCTCCAATAATCTTCTGGGCTATCTCCCCCACTTACATACATCAGTCCTTTTTTTTTAAAAAGAAAAATAAAACTCTTTGTGTTCCAGGAATCTGAAACGGTTTGCCTTTTCCAGACTCTGCGACCACCAGATGTGCTGCTGGCTTCCTGAACCGTCACTAATCATTTCCTAACTGGGCAAGACTCAGCAAGTGTGGCCTTGCAAGATTTTCCTTTCATGCATTTGGATGTACCTTCATATGATTTGATTTTAATGACGCGTGTCATCGCTCAGATAATGTGTATGATCACCCAAATTGATAACAAAG
>JASDQU010241731.1:74505-94443 GCA_032191745.1 Picea mariana | reverse complement strand
TTCATTTGATGATCTTGATTGATAGGTTTTGTGAAACATTCCGAGAAGACCTCCTGAATGGGAGCTAGTGTTTTCATGCCTACAACAACGAAGCCTTTTTAAGAGTATTTATTTTTGTATGAGTGTTTACTTGATGATCTTGATTGTTGATGGGTTATTTGAAACATTCTGAGAATACCTCCTGAATGGGAGCTAGTGTTTTCATGCCTACAACAACTAAGTCTTATTAAGTGGAATGCAAGAGATAGGTTTTGATTGAATTTTCATTAGAAGTTAGGTGCCTAATCCTGCATATATAGTGCATGTGCTTCGTAAGCCTACGAACCTCGGATTGACAAATTAAATGGTTGGGAAATTACTATGACGGAATTAAACGACAATATTTTCGCTCAACACCTGTCCATGTATAGATACAAGCTCGAATTCAGGCTTGTCCCTGTACATGGATAGGGTCATTTTCAACCTTGCAGGTGGGTGGTCCAGCTAATTTATAGTTTAAAATTGTTATATTGTTAGCTTTACTAGTTTAGAAGGTTGACGGGGTCGTATTTAGCCCCGTCCATATATAGGTATAGGCCCGAATTTCTCTGAGAGGCATGATATTCACATGATTAAAATTGAGAATGACTCTCAAGGGCCCTAATGAAATTCAAAATAAGATTTAGAGGGTACAGTTCCCAACAGTTGCTCAAAAGATACATAATAGTTATAGATTAGTATGTGTTTAGATAGTTTCTCTCCCTCCCTTGTAGCACCAATTTATGGATCCTTCATATAAATATAGTTGCATGCAATTAATTCCTAATAAATCAACTTAGGGATTATGGTTTACCAAATTGTGTTTTTTCTATGAAATGAATCATAGCACAAAATAAGAATGAGTACAAAAACATAGAGAATTTAAAAAAATAAGGACAATCATATTGCTAATTAAATGGCATCTATATCACTCATTAAATGACATGCATAACCATACTAAACATTTAGATTAAAGAACACCAGATTTATAAACTAAATAACATCCATACTAGACTTTAATAGCAGTTGTATAATACATTAATAACAACTATAGTATACATTAATAGCATATGTACTTTTCCTATATAGCAATTTGTAATATTCACTGAAAGTGACAGTTCAATTATTGCATTAAACCAACCTTCATCAATGCTAGCATTTGCCCTGCATTTTTTTCTAGCTAAACCTTGAAAACTAGGCATTTAGACTATTATAAAATTTAAATAGAGCTTATGGGTGCCATTATTCCCATCATATTCACACTTTTCTCACATTACTCTATAATTACAGTACCTAAATGCAGTAAATTCCTATGATAAAAGTAACCAATATTCACCAATAAATGCATCAAATTCCCTATTATAAATGCAACACCTAAATGTAGTAAATTCCAATGATAAAAGCAACCAATATTCACTAATAAATGCATCAAATGCCCCATTATAAATGCAGCAGAGTTTCCATTAAAAATATACCACCTACCTCTCTTTCATTAGTAGAGGTTCCTCTCTCATAGATGTAGAAGTTTCAGTCCTAAATATTGTCATTTCATATTTCACAAATCTGCAGAAGAAGATGGGTGTCTATTTTGCTTGTTTTATGAGAAAAAAACCTACATTTTCACAAGTTTTTCAACTTCCGGTATACAAAAGTATTTTTTTTATTTAGAATTACACTTTACTGTAAAAACAAAATTGTGAAGAAATTTGTTAGCTTTCAACTGACTATTTTTCACTTTTTTTTTTTTTTTTTATTATTGAGATTTGATATGTCAATTTGACAATTGTTTAACAATATGTTCCTTAAACATGAAAGGAATTATAATGAGTTGTTTTTTCAACAAAAATGTATCTATTATTAAACTTTTGTTTTTAACAAATGAAATACACTGCAACAATCTACACAGACTCTATTTCTTATGACTATAATTTTGAATCTAATGGATGAATATTATAATTTCTAGAATTTTTTGAAGTTGACCAAGATGAAAACGTTACAGATTTTAAACACATTTTTTCCCCCACCTTGTATCTATCTTAATTTTTACTTAAAAGTAAAATATAAAAATACTCTTTTGAAAATAATAGTTTAAGGATTATGGATATAAATTTTCACTGTTTATTTTTAGAGATACAAATATTTCATTTAACTAAATCATAATGTCAGCTGAAAATATTATGCAGTGATTTTAAAAAATAAATAAATAAAATTAGATAAAAATAATGAAAATGAAAAAAAATTATATCCATTGAAAGTAGATTCAATTTTGAAAATGCTGGTATCATTTTCGAAACCAAATTCTGAGTATTTCTAGGAGTCTGCAATCTCCAAAGTTATGGTAAGCTAGAGGGAATTATCAAGTTCCTGCAAACAATCCCATTCAATAGTTTTTGGTTGAAAGAATTTTTTTCAGACGAAAAACATAATTCTAATGGAATCTGTTGATTATTTGGGTTGGTTTTCATTGATGTCAACCATTAAAGAAAGTTCGGTAGCACAAAGGTTTGGTTAATGGACCCAAGTTTTTTTTATGGATAATGGTATGAGTTTTGATATATTTTCAAGTAATATTATTCCATATGGATAGTATATGTCACGCCATTTCTGATGGTATGTGGAACGTGACATAACTCATCACGGCTAGAGAGTTATGGGCATGTGAAGTTGGAGAAAGGTTTGGGTAATGGACCCAAGTTTGTTTGATGGATAATGGTATGAGTTTTGATATATTTGCAGGTAATAATATACTATATGGATAGTACATGTCATGGCATTTTCAGTGGTATGTGGAACATCACATAACTCCTCACAGTTAGATATTTATGGCCATGTGAAGTTGGAATCCCTCATGAGTCATCTAGAAGCCCCAAAAGCTCAAAGTGGTCAAAGTGGTGTAAGAGATTATAGAAGGTAAATAATAAAGTGAAGTGGTGAGTTTACTATAAGTCAAAGTGAATACAAAAGAAATTATTTAAATAATAAAGTTAATGGAGAAATTACTAAGTTGACAAATGGTTAGAAGTGGGTTAACCCTAAAATAAGGAAAGTGGGTTAAGATGGTTAAAAGGTAACCCCTTGAGGAAGCTACATGAAAGTATAAATAAGAGGCAAGGCTCTCTCATTTTAATTACACTTGAGCATATTAAATATCTACAAGTTATTGAGGTAACCAAAGGATATCTATGTAGAATTTTAGAGGGAAGGTGAAGTAAAGAAGGCCAAAATTCAAGGGAGGATAAATTATTTTGATGATGCTTTCTAAGGTATGTTATTTACAGGTCATCTCACCTTTTTCAAAAAAATGTTTTTTTCTAGAATGATTCAGACTGTGAAATTGGGAGGACATTGAGGAAACATATCGAAGTATCTATGGTACAAATTTTAGCTTGTGGGTCGTTTTATTTTTGGAGTTACACTTCGTGGAAAATAGGGTTTGTGGCTAGTCCTAAAACTAGTCTAAAACAGGTATTTTAGGTAAAAACGTCATAACTGCTTCATAACATATCCAAATTCAGTAATACCAAATGTGTTTTTTAGAGTATAGTCTTTAGTATTCTGTGTGCAATTTTTTCTGAGTAACTATTCAGATACATTATCTCTGTCATAGAAAGTTTTCACCACGCTTCTATTGTATATGAGATACTTTGCATCAAGTTGTTTGAATCCATACAAGGTCTTCTTATATCTACATACATGGGTCTCTTTCTGGTATAATATTCTTTCTCACTTGCTTTATTGGGAAGAATAGTCTTTTTCATGTAAAGTCCAATCCATGGATACTACAATAGGTATATCTAGAGCAAGTTGTTTTCATAGTCTTCTCCCTCCTTCTAGAAGAACCTATGAATCTTGCAATGTTTCCATTCATAAGTCTTTTTCACATTGTTCTTTATCATAACTTCCATTTCTTCTGTTCAATTCCTTCTTAGTGAGTTCAAACCAAGTTGGTAGTTGTTTTTTATTCTCGGTATAATAACTAATTGTTCTGGCTTTTTCTTTCTTTCTTGGAATCTTCATGTTCTTCCTCATTTTTCTCTTTAGATCTTGGGTCCATGGAGTCTTCTATAGATTCCATGCCCTAAAGATTCCAACTTAGTCCTTTGATCATAGGGTCATGGATGTATATGGACAACAAAGGATACTTTAAGGCTTCTTTTCGAAGAACACTTCTTCTAAAGTCAAACTGAACACGTGTTGCTTTTCATGGTTGCTACTTTCAATTGGAACATGGAAAAATACTTCATAATATTCAATGTATCATATCATTTAGGATTATCTCCCTCCTAATCCTTGATTCATGCATGAATGCATTCTCTTCTTTTGGAATTATGTAATCAGCTCCCTCCATGTAAGAGAATCCATGCTTCCATCTTCATCCTTATTGCCTTTTGTAAGGTGTCACAAGTCCTTTTCTAATTTCCTCTTGATTGTTGACATCTCTATGTTTTGAATTCTTTTGGGTCTCTTTCAAGTTTGATTCTGATTTTGGCTTATCTAGGATTTGTTACTTATAAAATATCTTCCACGGGAATTGTTACCAAGCATTGTCAACGTACTTCATCTTTTCATATGTATTTCTTGACTTGTAGTCATCATCATAGCAATCCTTATCGTGTTATTCTTCCATAGGTATTGTTTCCCTTGAACATATTTTATTCTAAGAAATATATATACATTATATGTATAGGAACTATGTAAACATGATATATACAAGATATTTGAAGAATATTGTTACCTTGACTTAGAAGAAGAAGTTTGTTTTATCCTGCTTGACTTTCTTTGAGGGTTCCCTTTCTTCGGCAATTGTTTCTTCATTTTTTTCTTTCCTTTTATTTAACTTGGGAAAGTGGTTCCTGTAGTGACCATATTTTCGACAGTTGAAGAATTGTATCTTTGGAATATCATTTTCTTGATTTGGTTTCTTCCTTGAGACAAACTTCTTCTTATTCCTGAAGTTCTTGAACTTTGTTGTGAAATCTTGATCATTGTATTTCTTTTGGGATTTCTCTTTTGTGTTAATCCTTTATTATTATTGTTCACAACAAGTCCAATGTTCTTCAAATGTGGGATACTCATTTCTTTTGTTCATGCTTGCGGAAAATTCATCCCATGTATTGGGAAGACCATTGACTACTATATTTACCAATTCCTTCTCTGAAATGATTTCTTCAATAGCTTGTAGTTGATCTCTTAACTAAGAGATTCTCACAAGGTATGATGTTATGCTATCATCATCATTCATTTTCATGTCACGAAGCTCATTCTTCATACTCATTACTTGTCCAATGTTTCTGACTGTGAAGAGGTTAGTTAGGGCATCGTACATCTTCTTAGATGGGTCAAGATGAGAGATGTAGGGTATAAAGTGGTGTTTTATAGAGTCCACTATGATACTGATGGAATTTATGTCATTTTCTTTGAACTTCTCCATAATTGCAATGTTCTGAGGTTCCTTCTCTTTTCCTTCTTCAAACTATGGTTCCATGATCTTTCCTTTCACGATATCCAACACTTTATTTTTGGCAAGGATGAGATCAATCCTTGTCTTCCATGATCTGAAGTTAGAAGCCCCTTATAACTTGTTTTCTGACTTCATAGAGTAGGCCATCACTTATTTGACTTGATCAACCTTTAACATTGACCAAAAACACAAACTTGACATCTTAGCTTGCTGAGAGTACCAAGAGGTGCGCTAGATTAGGGCACACTAGGCTATCCAGAAATTATGTCAATCTCATCACTTAAGGTGCCTCAACAAGAGGGTTAGGTTTTCTTTGCAGCAACAAAACCTTTGACTCCAACTACAACTGCAATTGAGCAAATCCTCCCAATCTATCTTCCAGTGGTTGGATTGTTTGAATATAGTGTGGTCCCATAACCTGTTACAAATAATAGGTGTTATCATTTAACCATAGATAATATAGCAATATTGTCACCCAAACATAGGCCAAAGCCACCCCCGAGCACCTTAAACTTGATAGAGAATAATTTTGGAAGAAAACCCTAGGCCTAATAGCTAATAAATGTAGCATACCTCTCTCTAGATCTAGCACACAAGGAAAAAATTCCAAACGATAACCAAGAGAAAGTCCAATATTGAAATCAAAAATACAAGTTGCAGTAGCTACAGCTGCAACTACTCTCCATACTTGCACACAACTAAATTTTTGCAGTTGTGAGCTATGTGTGTCCAAATGAGCTCTACCATCCTATATTTATATTTCTCATCCTTAGTTGTCTGGGCCGACCTCTCATTCTGGAGGCTAAAAGCTCGATATTAAATATTTCCTTTAGAAAACTTGTATTCTAGGGTTATGTCCAATGATTTAGGGTTTCTTCTTTCTTCCCAGAATATTATATTCTTGGCAGGGTTACACATGGAGGTTAATACCTCTTGCAGCTACCATAATATCAACACTTCCTTCAACTTGTAAACCCATTTATTCTGCAATGCTATTTTTTCTACAGGCAACTAAACCAAGTCCCAAGTCTATTTGTTTACCAAGGAATCCATGTCCTCTTTCATGCTTTACTCCCACTTCTTTTTGGTGTCTACCTACATTGCCTCTTCATAACATTCTGGTTCACCAGAATCAGTCAACAATAAATAATACAATGAAGGAGAGTATTGTTCAAGGGGTCTACTTAACTTGGTAGATCTTCTAACAACACTTGCAAGAGTTTAAGGTATATGTTGATCCTGTTGTTGTACATTTTGATTTTCTGGTACCTTTGGAATTTCTTTTTCAGTGATCTCTTCAAGCACTTTGTATTTTGGTTTTTATTTTTTATGTTTCTTTCCCTGCAACTGATCTTTGTACATGACCTTCTCATTGAATATGACATCTCTACTCCTAACTATTTTGTTATTTTCATAATCCCATAAGTGATAACCAAAATCATTAACACTGTATCCAATAAAGTTACACTTCTTCGATTTTGCCTCAAGTTTGTTCTATTTTCTTTATCAATATGGACAAATGATTCACAATTGAAAGTCTTCAAAAACAAATAGCTTACCTTTTTAGTTGTACATGCCTCCTCTGAAATTCTACCATCCAAAGAGATTGAAGGTCCTCTATTTATTAATTAAACAATAGTATCTACAACATCTTCCCATAACTATAAGGGAAAACTTGCATGCAATCTCATACTCCTTGCACGCTCCATAATTGTCATGTTCATCCTTTCTAACACACCATTTTCTTGTGTTGTTCCTGGAACTGTCTTCTCTCTACGAATCCCATGGTATGAACACTAATCATCAAAATCCTTGTTGCAATATTCACCTCCATTGTCTGATTTGATACACTTCAACCTTTTTCCTGTCTCATTCTCAACCAAAGCTTTCCATTTCTTAAAAGTATCAAAAACATCATATTTTTGTCGAATGCAATAAACCCATTTTTTTCTAGTTGCATCATCAATAAAAGTAACATAATAATGAGAGCCACCAAGAAATGATACCCGAGTTGGTCCCCATACATATGTATGCACAAGCTCTAACCTTTCACTCTTCTTTCCTTTTCTGACTCTGAGAAATCTATCTCTCTTATGTTTTCCATAAACACAATGCTCACAGAAATCCAAATCAATTTGTTTAAGATTTGAAAACAAATTTATTTTGTAAATTATTTTCTTCCCCTTCTCACTCATGTGTCCAGGCCTATGATGCCATAGTGTTGTATCCACTCCTGTAGAAGCTAAAGAGATAGAAGAGTCAGTATTACCAGTACATAAATAAAATGTACCTACATTCTCTCCTTTTTCTATCACCAATTATCCTTTGGTGACCTTCCACATCTTATCTGTAAATATGGATATACAACCTTCACTTGCCAACTATCCTGTTGAAATTAGATTTTTCCTTAGATATGGAACATGTCTTACCTCTCTCAACAACCATTGGTTTCCATTGCTTTTATTTATTTTTACCTTTCCCATTCCAACAATTTCGCATGGTGCATCATCACCCAAATGAAACTGTCCAAAATCACCTTGAAGCCAACCTTTGTTGAGCGCATCGAAATTTGGCATTTCAGGTTTCAGAGGTTATAGACACAGGAGCTCTCAACAACAGGGATCGGAAAATTGCGAAACCCGAAGTCCTGGTTCAGTGAAGGGCACGGTCTTACTGAGATCAGGAGACTTGAGTGGTGCTCTGTGGTTGATCACATGGGGCATACTCATAAGGACCTGTGGAAAAACACCATTGTGTGTGTGAGAGATTCTCTATGGGGAATCAAAGAGTCAATCAGACTCAAGAGGGAAAATTTAGAACGATCCTGTAGCGGACTTCGACTTGAGGGTCTTGGGGTCTGCGTCAGTTGTGGTATTAGAGCTTGACTCTATTTGTATATTGCAGACAGAGGGAGAAAGAGGAAGAAGAGTACTCTGATACACATCAGTTGTGGTATCAGAGCTTGACTCTGTTTGTATATTGCTGAAAGAGGAAGCAGGAGGAAGAAGAGTACTATGATACGCATCAGTTGTGGTATCAGAGCTGTAGAACAAGTCTTTTCTTTCTGTAGTAGAGAAAAGAGAAAAATTTTCATCCATGCCACCAAGAAGAAGAGACAGACCCATGCCTGATCTAGCAATGGAAAGGGAAATGCGTGAAATACGTGCCAGGATTGATGCCATGAAGGCAGCACAGAGGCACACAGTCGACGATGGGGATATCANTGAGGATGAAAGTGAAAATGAAGATGGAAACGAAGGAGAAGAAATCGCAGTTGAAGATGATGCAAACAAACTCCTATTCAGGGTTGTTGCAAGGATAGGTGCCAGAGAAAAGATGGGCATTCCAGTATATGAGGGAAACCTGGATGTTGAAGAGCTTCTAGACTGGATTAGAGCTCTGGATAAATACTTCAACTATGAGGATGTTGAGGAAGATAGGAAGGTCAAGCATGTTGTCACCAGACTTAAAGGGCATGCAACATTATGGTGGGATGAATTGCAGGCTGACAAACGCTAGAAAGGCAAGAAGAAAATCAAAATCTGGGATAGAATGGTTGCGAATATGAAATCCAAATTCATACCCAAGGACTATCAAATCACTCTGTTTCAGAGGATTCATAATTTGAGACAGAAGCTGAAGTCAGTGAAAGAACACACTGAAGAATTCTACAAGATAAACATCAGAGCAGGTCATCGGGAAAGCGATGATGAAAAGGTTGCCAAGTACTAGAATGGTCTGCGATATGACATCCAATATGAGATGAGCATGATTATCATTCGAAATGTGGAAGATTCTTATCAGATGGCTCTGAAAGTTGAAGAGAAGTTGAGCCGAAAGAAAGGTCAAAGAGGCCGAGGAAGAAGTCAAGCCAGAGGCAAAACAATTGCCCAAGATAGAACTCAGAGACCTAAAGAAGAGGGGAAGAAACCTCAAACTCAAACTGGGAGAGGAAGAAGCTCACAGAGAGGGCAGTATGTTGATAGAAATACTTTTCCTCAAGCTAGAGGAAGAGGAAGAGGCCAAGGAGGCGAAGTGAAATGTTTTGTTTGTGGGAAAAATGAACATAAATATTATGAGTGTCCAGAAAGAAAGAAATAAGGTGGTGAGACTCACATTGCCAAAGCACAAGGATGGAATGTTGAGGCAGAATATGCTGAGGGCGGAAGATCTTTGATGATGAGGAAAGTTCTCTTAACGCCAAAAAAGGAGGTAGAGAACCCAACCCAAAGGAACAGTTTGTTTCGGACTGCTTGCAAAACAAAATACAGAGTATGCAAAGTCATCATGGATAGCGGTAGCATAGACAATCTCGTTTCTACAGAGATGTTATAAGATCTAGAGAAGGAGACTATCGTACATCCAAGTCCATACAGAGTTTCGTGGCTACAAAAAGGACATCAGGTAAATGTCACTAAACAATGTTTAGTTGAATTTAAAATAGGGGGATATAAGGATGAAATATTATGTGATGTCATTCCCATAGATGTTTATCATCTATTGCTGGGTAGACCATGGAAATATGACAGGAATGTGATTCATGATGGGAAAAAGAACACATACACCCTGGAAAAGAATGTTAGGATGCACATGTTGTTGTCGATTGAGGACAAAGAAGTAAAACTAGAGGTGAACAACACTGTACTTCTCATGAGTGGGAAGGAACTTCTTAAGGAGGTTAAGAAGAAGGAAGACACACAGTTTATTATGGTCAGGAAGCCCAAATTTTTTTTGACCAGTACGAGAGTGGATGATTTACCAGAGGAAATCCATAAGTTGCTGGAAGAGTTCACTGATATAGTAGTGGACGAACTACCTTGTTTGTTACCACCGATCAGGAGTGCAACCCATCACATTGATCTTATACCTAGAGCTAGTTTACCAAACAAAGCAGCGTACAGATTGAAGCCATAGGAGAATGAAGAAGTCAAGAGACAAGTCCAAGACTTAATGGACAAGGGATTAATTAGAGAAATCTTGAGTCCATATGTTGTTCCAGCAGTGCTCATCCCAAAGAAAGATGGAGGTTGGAGGATGTGTACAGACTCAAGGGAAATCAATAAGATCACAATCAGATACAGATTTCCATTGCCGAGGATGGACAATTTGATGGATTACTTGAGTGGAGCAAGATTATTTTCAAAGATTGATTTGAAAAGCGGATATCATCAGATTCATATGAGAGAAGGTAATGAATGGAAGACAGCATTCAAGACGAATGAGGGACTGTATTAATGGCTTGTCATGCCATTTGGTTTACAAATGCACCCAGTACTTTCATGATATTTATGAATGAAGGCCTGAAGGATTTCATAGGGAAATGTGTCATTGTATATCTTGACGATATATTAATTTTCAGCAAGACTGAAGCACAACATTTAAAGCATTTAGCTGCAATGATGAAGAGATTACAGCAAGAGAAATTTCTGATAAATATGAATAAATCATCATTTATGAGGACATAACTCATTTATTTGGGTTTTGTTATCTCTGCAAATGAGTTGAAGATGGACCCGGAAAAGGTGAATGCAGTCAAGAATTGGCCATCACCGAGAAGTGTATTTGAAGTTCAAAGCTTCCATGGTTTAGTTATTTTTTACAGGAAATTCATACGAAATTTTAGTGGAATTAGCACACCAATGATGGATACGGTGAAGAAAAGACATAAATATTTTCACTGGACAGAGGAAGAGGAGAAGAGTTTCAATCTACTGAAGAAGAAGATCATGGAGCAACCAATTCTTGTTTTACTGGACTTTAGCAATACATTCGAGGTCAAGTGTGACGCGAGTTGGTTTGCAATTGGAGTGGTCTTGAGCCAAGACAACAGGCCGATCACATACTTTAGTGAGAAACTAAATGAAGTGAAGGTTAAGTACTCCACATATGATAAAGAATTTTATGCGGTCATAAAAGCGCTAAAAAAATGGAGACATTATTTGGTTCCTAAAGAGTTTGTTTTGTACAGTGATAATCATGCTTTACAATTCGTGACTTAATAGGAGAAGTTGAACCAAAAACATGCTAAATGGGTTGAATTCATGAAGAATTTTACTTTTGTCACTAAGCATATTTTTGGAACTACTAACAAAGTTGTTGATGCTTTGAGCAGGAAATACTTGCTCATGCAGGAATTCAGAGTTAAAACTTTGGGTTTTGATAACCTCAAAGAAATGTATAGGGATGATCCAAATTTTAAGGAAGCATATGAGGCGTCTGAGAATCCAATTCTTAGGGATAGAACCCAATGGATTGAATACATGATCCAGGATGGATTGTTATTTAGAGGCAATCAACTATGTATTCCAAAATGCTCCATGAGGGAGAATTTTCTGAAGGAAAAACACAATGGAGGATTGGTCGAACACTTCGGTCATGATAAGATGTTCTCAAAATTGAATGGCTCATATTTTTGGCCAAGGATGATGACAGATATCAAGAAATTTGTGGACAGATGCAAGATTTGTTAGCACACAAAATGGAAAAGGAAGAACACAGGGTTATACCAGCCATTACCCATACCTGAGAGGCCGTGGGATGCCGTGAACATGGATTTTATATTGGGACTTCCAAGGATGCAAAGAGGATGTGATTCAATCTTTGTGGTAGTTAACAGATTTTCCAAGATGGCACATTTCATACCATGCCATAAAACCAACGATGCAACTCATATTGTGAACCTGTTTTTCAAGGAAGTCCTCAGACTTCACGGCTTGCCAAGGAGTATTGTTTCAAATTAAGATACCAAGTTCGTGGGACATTTCTGGAGGACTTTATTGAAAAAGTTGGGGACAAGTTTTTCATTTAGCTCAGCGTATCATCCTCAGATGGATGGGTGTTGACGGGAAAAATTGACCGTCTGTCAACTGAGAGAGTGGAACCGATCTGGAGTTGTCTAATAACCCAAGCCGTTTGGAATGAACCACCCTGACGGGTTTAACGGCTCCGTTGGCAGTCCTAAGGTTCTATGAAAACCAAAGAGAAAACTACTCTAAACTTAACTAATCTAACTAAAACAAACATAACTAAATAAAACAAACTAACTAAAACTAAATGAAACAAACTAACTAAAATATAAAACAAACTAAACTAACTAACAATAAATAAAACAAACTATTACTAACACTAAAACAAACTAATACACTAATCTAATTAATTATATATACAAACTACTAATTACTACTATACTAACTCTACTAATTAGCTGTCTAAATTCTTATTGCACTATAACTTATTCACAATTGTATAATATCTACAACTAACATATTTAAATAAAACCTGTAAAACTCATGTGCTTTCTTCCCTAAGACAGTGAGAAATGCTTTTATTGATTTTTGATTTTATAAATAAGAAATAGAACTCACTGAAATTAAACAATCTAATATACTAATTCTTCACATAATTCTAACTAAACTTATACTTAAACTAAACTACTAATAAATAAACTAAACAAACAAATGACAAACTGACCTGGAAACGCTCCTAATTTGTCCTGTGTATGATGACTTCGAAGCTGGTCGGAGAAAGGAAACTCGCACCGGTTAATCCAAAAGCTTCTCGTAAATGATAGGCTACGCTGCTCTTTGAGTTGTTTACAGGACAAACAAGACATAAAATATCATAACAATTATATGATTTATAAATCTCTGCAATAAGGGAAACCTGTTATGCAAAAACTTATACTTAATAATTCAACTCATGAAGAAGAGAAATCTGTCGTTCACAAATTGAATCAAGCAATTGCTATGTTTCTTTTTTCTTAAATATATTAGAAGAAATCAGATATGGATTACAGTAATTAAATTATATCATTTGCAGAAGATTAAGATAGCTAAAGTAGTCATTAACCCAATACAAATTGATATACATAACATGAAACAAAATATTGATATCATGAGAAGCTAAAGCTGTAACAAAACACCAAATTCTGCCTCAGTCTGTATTAAAATTCCATATCCTTGTTCTCCCACGAATGAGGATGATCATTATTACAAAAATAATAAGTATATATAAGTCTTTCCACAGAGTAAAACCTCCCTATGGTAGTTATCAAACTGTTTACAGAATCTGGGAAGATATTCCCAAAATCAACTAAACTAGGAAATTAAAATGCAAGTAAAATATCTCAAATATCCTCTAACTGCTCATCAAATCCACTGCAATTTTGAATTCATCTGCAATAGACCAAAATCAACAAGTTAGAAAGATATTTTAGTAGCAAAACAATAAAAATCTAATCCTACAGACTTAGCTACAGAATCATCTGATTCTGTAGCTAGTCTAAAATAACATACAGGATCAGAATCGAAATCAAATCAAATCTTTTAAAAGAATTAAAATCCAATTATCTTCCAATGATTATTTAAAATGAATCACTCAAGATTCAAATGATATTATCTTTCAATATAAAACATAATAAAAAGTGATTCAATCAACAACAGGGGTAAGAATACTCTGTTTTTCTATTACCATAAAATCAGAACGAACAGTAACAAGACTGTTTCATATCCAAATGAAATTGATAATGAGTCATATCATATGTGATACGATCTAATCCAACACAACCTTTTTCTACTCGTTATAGCTAAAATGATATAACAAAAGATTCATATCTTTTAATTGAATACACAAATGGAAAGATTGTTTCGATTATGTGTTAACGAAATCATACGTAACATCATCAACCCAACCAATTTTGTGATAGATTTCGATCATTGATCCTTGCACAGTCAACAGACAGGATCGATTAATTGTGGTCGCAATCTTAATAGAATCAACAGAAGTTACAATTACAAACTGGGCAAGTAATCAAAACAAATCACGACTGAGTTTAATATAGAAATAAATCGTGAATTCAATCTTGTTTCACAAATCCAATTGAAACAGAATATTCATTGCAATATGAATCCAACTGATAACATGGTTGAGCTAACAGTAAACCAATGCATATTAACCGGATGGGTTTTCACATAACTGTTATGAATTGAATCTATTAACGATTTGGATGCATTTGAACAGAATCATATTGAAAATAATCCGAATTGTATTCCTGTTGATCAAAGATCATATGGGACATAAAACCGTAACAATCAACCATATCAAAATTGTTACCAATCAAAGCTCATACGTTATAACGAAATTGAAACGAAATACGATTATGTTCAAAATTGAATATGAGAAACAACTCCTGTCTAGAATAGATACAACGACTTCAATTGACAGCAGAGCATCCATTTTAGCTAAATCAAACAAATCGAATCCACACCAAGATCAATCAAATCGATGAAAATCCAATTGAAGTTAAATTGGGAAAACGAACTTCCATTTAGTAAAAGCATAGCTATGTACAGAATGCATACAATGTGACAGAGAAAATCAATGTTGTAAACAGATCTATTCAAAAATGAATTCGAATTCGTTATATAAACAAGCGATATCAAAACATACCTGTGTGAGGCTGCTCAAATTATGCCAACTTAGAATTCACGACCGCTGTAGCTGATTCCACATTTTTAAACAATATAGAGCCAGTCGTCCTTTGTTTCTTATCAGAGGCTTGTAGCTTAGCCTTTTGACTGGTAAGCAGTGCAACCTAGTCCTCCAAAGAGTGAATTCTGGATTGTAGAATTGGAACATCAAGATAATATCTCAATAACCATGAGCTGCATTGATCACAGGGTGGCACTGTAGGTTTTGACAGAGTAGGAGAGGGTTTAGATGAATGATCGGGGGCTTCACAAGGCAGCTTAATTCCTGGGTAGTTAGGGTCATCCTATAGGCAAGGGGCTAGGTTTGACACAAATTCATACGAGGGTTCGGGACACAAACCTTGCGAATAGGGGTATTCACTAGCCAAGAAACGCTCCACTTCCGAATCGGAGTCCTCACTCAACACGATAGGGTTTGGATCGACAGGGATTTTTGGCTTATTTCTTGCCATCCACGAAATCAAATGGGCATTCTTTTTGCCTTTGGTTTTTACAGTGGGTTTGGGCTTAGGCTTTTTACCCATAGGCTTGACTGTCTCAACACCCTTAGTCATAGAGTGGGGTAGGTCGATAGGTGAGTCGGGCGAGGGTTTAGGTAGAAGGATGTTGTAGGGTACTGGGGGTACAGACTTGTCCTCACTCACCACTGGTTTATCGACCTGTGGAGGGTTTGAATCCTCAAAATCATTCTGAGTAAGGAAATTGCTCCAACAATCTTCGCATAAACCCAAATGACAAACAATAATAATCTTAACCAGCCCATAATGAAAAAGGCTACTACCAACCTGGTTCCGCTTGTATTTATTTGACATTTTAAATAGGATTCTATGCAAATAATAGGGCATATTGAGTTGATAAACCATAAAAACCATAAGAAAACGAAGGTGGTGTAAGAAAAAAAACCCGTACCGACCTTCGCAGGTGATAAACTGTTTGATTATCATCAATAAATCATGCCAACGCTGTTTAAGCATGGTCACGGGCAAACCTTTATCAGAGGAGATAACTTTACATGACTGGAAGATCAGCGTCCAAGGGACCTCCTCTACTTTGCAATTCTTGGACCATCATTGTCCAGTGGTAGGCAAACCCATAGCAAGACTGATAAACTATTTGTCAATTTCCAATTGCACATTGCCGACCTTGGCTCGACAGCCATCAAAGGTCGTGGCGAATTGTCGAGCTACGTAGAGGTTAAAACCCTCGAATTTTTGTATAAATGGAAGTGACCCATTGTCCTCGAGGTCACTGTGGGCACTGTCAAACATCAAAAGAGCCTGGCTGCCATTGGGTTCAACTCGGACGACAGGGGCCATGGTGCGAGCACATGGTAAGGGTTTGGTTGAATTTACCAACGCACAGGAGCAGAGTAATTTGGTATAACAGTAATGAATGATCAAAGGGGAAGCATTAATGTATGCATGCAAGGGTGGTGGAGTTATTCACCACCATGCATAATAGTTATGGTAAAGTACAACCGCCAAGTCCCACATCTATTCAAACAATCATAACATAGTTTAAAACCATATCATTTGCCAACCAAAGAATTGAACGATGAGTGATATGCCAATGCGCCATTAATTATAACCTTTCAAACCATTGTCATCCAATGTGAAACCAACACCGAAATGTTAACAATGCAACAATGTATAATTGTTTAATCAAAAGTTTTAAACCATTGTGCCAATTGCCACTCATAAAACTTACAAGCCAAGATCCACAAAATGATTATTATAAGGATCATATCATATATAAAAACAAAGATAAATCATGACCCCTATGCAATTCAATGACTAGACAAGTATAAATCTATATGTTCAATGCCTCATAAGTTTAATAAAATCAAGCTATGCAATCAAAGTAAGAATGTCCAAATGGGCATAGTTTAAAAATCTTTTCAGCCACATAACGATAACCAAAGGTAACTGTCATAGAAAATATCAATAAAAAGATGATGATAGTTCATATAGTGATCGAAATGTGATCTCGAAAGGAAAAGTTTTCACGCTTACAGTCGTGAAAACTTAATGGAAACAAATTTGCAAGTGTCGCAAGAAATGAAAATATCGTCTATCTGAAAAATGCGACGACAATTTGAAGTTCGGAAGACATAGGTTTAGGCAGCTTATAGGTTAATAGAAAAATTTGAATTGGCTGCCAACAATGGCGACACACTAGTAGAAGCAGTTATCTCTGTCAAAAGAAATAAAATCAGATTAGGAAAGCAAAGAAAGTTTCAACTTAAAAACAACAACCAAAAAATTGTACAAACATCATCATTTACTATCTTTCCCAGCAATGTTTTAAAAGATGAAAACTAATAACAGTCTTAAGATCAGCAAGTCATGATATTAAAGATAAAATATTCAATACTGTTGGCATGGCCACTGCTGCCAGCAGGCATCCATAGCCTCGACAGGGTTGCCATTTAACCCACTCTGACATCTGTATCCTATCAAGAAGTTCTAGATCAGAATAAAGGACATTAAAGAGGTTTGTCGTATTTTTTACAGATTTTCATGTATCCGACATTGCTTCGTTGCCAGCGGGCCTGTTCAGTACTCCAGTGAAGTTGTCTTGGCGCCATGCATGCATTTATCTGCTACCAGCGGACCTGTTCAGTATCCTGGCAAGTTTACAAGCACTTCCCACAACTCTTATTCATAATTTTATTTTGTTTTTCTTTTGTAGATATATAGTTGAGCGGGGTGATGCTGATAATCTTGATATTTTAACATATTTTTTTAGACCTCATCAGAATTTTTTAACACAGTCCTTTATTCAGCTCCAGAAATGTTTTATTTATAAAAAAAACTTCCTACGACAAGGAGACATATTTTGAGTCATTCCTTTACGGAAAAGGGACAGTGTAAAAAGATAATAGATGATCATGACAAACTTTGCTCAGAGATTGAAATCAGTAAACTTCTTTCAAACAAAATTTTTTTTCCAACTTAGATATCAATTTAGCAATACATCACTAATGTTTGTACAAACTTTCAGAAGTTATTTCAGTGAAGAAATTTTTCTATCGTCTTTGTCTGAATGGCTCAGTGCATTGGTATGCATATTTTTTTTTTTTAAAAGACAAAAAACTGATCAATTCAAATCAAAATCAAAACAGAAAGAAAACGAAAAATGCAAACAAAAATGAAATATTTACATAATATACAAGGGTAGTTATCAAGCAAAGTATCTTTTCAGGGCTTGGCCATTCACAGGGTAGGTGTCAAGCTGCCCTTCAAGATTTTGTAATCGAAAGGAACTAGAACCCAACTTTTCAGCAATTAAAAATGGCCCAAGCCATAAGTTTTGAAACTTGGTGGGCTCAACCTTTCCTTCGTGTGGTTTGTCCCACTTCAAAATGAGATCGCCTACTTCAAAATTCCTATCAGAAGCAAAATTAGAATCGAACCAGCTTTTAATCAATTGTTGATGTTGATCTAATTTATGCTTATCTTGGGTTCTTACTTCTTCCAACTTCATCAAAGCGTTAATGTGGCTTTCTAAAGGGGGACAACCTTCTTCTTGGACTTTTTGTGACAATTGAAGCGAAGGAAGAAGAATGTGAGGTGGCAGAATGGCTTCTCTGCCATAAACGAGAAAAAAGGGGGAGTTACCTATAGCAGCTTTGGGTGTTACCCTATCAGCCCACAGTGCGTTTAGTAGTGCATTGTGCCAATTCTTGTGATTTTCAGCCACTGTCCTCTTGATAATTTTGATCAAGTTCTTGTTTGTTGATTCTGCTAAGTCATTGCCCTGGGGTAGTAACTAGCAGAATAATTCAGATTTATTCCTTTCTCCAAAGTGAACTCACTCATCTCAAGAGAAGAAAAGTATGAAGCGTTATCAAAGACTAGACAATCAGGGATACCAAAACGGGTGATAATATTCAAGCTTAGAAAAGAAATCACCTGACTTGTGTTAACATTTCTTAGTGTGGTGGCTTCGGACCATCGAGTAAAGTAGTCTGTGGCTGTCACAATATACTTGTGCTATTGTGAGGATGGGGGGTTAATAGGACCTATGATATCAAGGCCCCATTGCTGGAAAAGAGAATCTACTGAAACGGGTTGCAAGGGGAAGGCTAATTTTTGCAACTGCCCTGATGCTTTCTGACAGATGATACATTTACGACACAAGGCATGGGCGTCCCTAAAAAGGGTGGGCTAGTAGTAACCATCTCTTAAAACCTTATGAGCAGTGGTGTCGCCACCGAAGTGACCACCAGCTTCTCCTACATGTAGCTCAAGCAAGACTTTTTCTGCTTCGTCTTTTTCGAGGCAGCGCATCAGTACGCTGTCAAAATTCTGACGAAACAGTTTATCGTTAACTAGATGAAAGGAGGCAGACTTTAGTCTCAATGCTCTTCTTTTGGTGGGGTCAAGGTGACGGGGTGCTGATCCATATTCAAGACAGAATCTAAAATCGTCGTACCAAGGACTTACGAGGTTTTGCGCACAACCAATCAAACTTTGATTGCGTTGTTTTGGGTTTGACGTGTCACTATCTTCTTGCTGTCCTGTTTCAACAACCAACTTACACAATCCTTGGCCTCTCATGATCTGAGCTGGGGTGATTTCTAAGTCATACTCCTGCAAGGAGGTGACCCAGTTAGCTCTCTTATCTCCCAACTCCTTCTGCACTAACAAGTTCCTTACGACAGGGTAGGGGACAATGATTTTCATCTTCGACTTCAAAAGATAGGACCAGAAATGCTTAACAGCTTTGAAAAATGCATAGGCTTGCCAATCAACGGCTGGGTAGTTAAGTTCAGCACCTTTGAAAGTAGAGCTCATAAAGGCGATGGGTACTTCATTATTATCAGAATTCTTCTGAGTTAGGACTATGGCATAGGAACGATCAGAGGCAAAAGTATAGAGCGTAAAATCCTGAGAGAAGTCAGGGCTCATGAGAGATGAAGTGTCTATTATGGCCTTCTTTATGGCATTAAAAGATTGGTCTTCTATG
>JASDQU010241731.1:60263-74455 GCA_032191745.1 Picea mariana | reverse complement strand
GTAGTCATTAACCCAATACAAATTGATATACATAACATGAAACAAAATATTGATATCATGAGAAGCTAAAGCTGTAACAAAACACCAAATTCTGCCTCAGTCTGTATTAAAATTCCATATCCTTGTTCTCCCACGAATGAGGATGATCATTATTACAAAAATAATAAATATATATAAGTCTTTCCACAGGGTAAAACCTCCCTGTGGCAGTTATCAAATTGTTTACACAATCTGGGAAGATATTCCCAAAATCAACTAAACTAGAAAATTAAAATGCAAGTAAAATATCTCAAATATCCTCTAACTGCTCATCAAATCCACTGCAATTTCGAATTCATCTGCAATAGACCAAAATCAACAAGTTAGAAATATATTTTAGTAGCAAAACAATAAAAATCTAATCCTACAGACTTAGCTACAGAATCATCTGATTCTGTAGCTAGTCTAAAATAACATACAGGATCAGACTCGAAATCAAATCAAATCTTTTAAAAGAATTAAAATCCAATTATCTTCCAATGATTATTTAAACCAAATCACTCAAGATTCAAATGATTTTATATTTCAATATAAAACATAATCAAAAGTCATTCAATCGACAACAAGGGTAAGAATACTCTGTTTTTCTGTTACCATAAAATTAGGATGAACAGTAACAAGACTGTTTCATATCCAAATGAAATTGATAATGAGACATATTATACGTGATACGATCTAATCCAACACAACCTTTTTCTACTCATTATAGCTAAAATGATATAACAAAATATTTATATTTTTTAATCGAATACACAGATGGAAATATTGTTTCGATTATGTGTTAACGAAATCATACATAATAGCATCAACCCAACCAATTTTGTGATAGATTTCGATCATTGATCCTTGCACAGTCAACAGACATGATCGATTAATTGTGGTCGCAATCTTAATAGAATCAACAGAAGTTACAATTGCAAACTGGGAAAGTAATCAAAACAAATCACAAATGAGCTTAATATAGAAATAAATCGTGAATTCAATCTCGTTTCACAAATCCAATTGAAACAGAATATCCATTGCAATATGAATCCAACTAATAACATGGTCGAGCTAACAGTAAACCAATGCGTATTAATCGGCTGGGTTTTCACATAACCATTATGAATTGAATCTATTAACGATTTGGATGCATTTGAACAGAATCATATTGAAAATAATCCAAACTGTATTCTTGTTGATCGAAGGTCATATGGGACATAAAACCGTAACAATCAACCATAACAAAATTGTTACCAATCAAAGCTCATATGTTATAATGAAATCGAAACGAAATAAATTAAATATGAGAAACAACTCCCGCCTAGAATAGATACAACGACTTCAATTGACAACAGAGCATCCATTTTAGCTAAATCAAACAAATCGAATCCACACAAAGATCAATCAAATCGATGAAAATCCAATTGAAGCTAAATTGGGAAAACAAACTTCCATTTAGTCAAAGCATAGCTATGTACAGAATGCATACAATGTGACAGAGAAAATCAATGCTGTAAACAGAGCTATTCAAAAATGAATTCGAATTCGTTATATAAACAAGCGATATCAAAACATACCTGTGTGACGCTGCTCAAATTATGCCAACTTAGAATTCACGACCGTTGTAGCTGATTCCACATTTTTAAACAAGATAGAGCCATTCATCCTTTGTTTCTTATCAGAGGCCTATAGCTTAGCCTTTTGACTGGTAAGCAGTGCAACCTAGTCCTCCAAAGAATGAATTCTGGACTGTAGAATTGGAACATCAAGATAATATCTCTCTAACCATGAGCTGCACTGATCACAGGGTGGTACTGTAGGTTTTGACAGAGCAGGAGAGGGTTTAGATGAATGACCGGGGGCTTCACAAGGCAACTTAATGCCTGGGTAGTTACGGTCGTCCTGTAGGCAGGGGGGTAGGTTTGACACAAAGTCATACGAGGGTTTGGCACACAAACCTTGCAAATAGGGGTATTCACTAGCCAAGAAACGCTCCACTTCTAAATCAGAGTGCTCACTCAACACGATAGGGTTTGGATCGACAGGGAGTTTTGGCTTATTTCTTTCCATCCGCGAAATCAAATGAGCATTCTTTTTGCCTTTGGTGTTTATAGTGGGTTTGGGCTTAGGATTTTTACCCATAGGCTTGACAGTCTCAACACCCTTAGTCACAGAGTGGGGTAGGTCTATAGGTGAGTCGGGCGAGGGTTTAGGTAGAAGGATGCTGTAGGGTACTGGGGGTATAGACTTGTCCTCACTCACCACTGGTTTATCGACCTGTGGAGGGTTCGAATCCTCAAAATCATTCTGAGCAAGGAAATTGCTCCAACAATCTCCGCATAGACCCAAATGACAGACAACAATAATCTTAACCATCCCATAATAAAAAAGGCTACTATCAGCATGGTTCTGCTTGTATTTCTTTGAAATTTTAAACAGGCTTCTATGCAAATAATAGGGCATATTGAGTTGATAACCCATAAAAACCATAAGAAAACGAAGGTGGTGTAAGAAAAAAAAACCCGTACCGACCTTCGCAGGTGATAAACTGTTTGATTATCATCAATAAATCATGCCAACGTTGTTTAAGCATGGTCACGGGCAAACCTTTATCACAGGAGATAAATTTACATGACTAGAAGAGCAGCGTCCAAGGGACCTCCTCTACTTTGAAATTCTTGGACCATCGTTGTCCAATGGTAGGCAAACCCGTAGCAAGACTGATAAACTGTTCGTCAATTTCCAATTGCACATCACCAACCTTGGCTCGATAGCCATCAAAGGTCGTGGTGAATTGTCGATCTACGCAGAGGTTAAAACTCTCGAATTTTTATATAAATGGAAGCCACCCATTGTCCTCAAGGTCACTGCGGGCACTATCAAACATCAAAAGAGCCTGGCTACCATTGGGTTCAGCTCGGACGACAGGGGCCATGGTGCGAGCACATGGTAAGGGTTTGGTTGAATTTACCAATGCATAGGAGCAGAGTCATTTGGTATAACAACAATGAATGATCAAAGGGGAAGCATTAATGTGCACATGCGAGGGTGGTGGAGTTATTCACCGCCATGCATAATAGTTATGGTAAAGTACAACCGCCAAGTCCCACATCTATTCAAACAATCATAACATAGTTTAAAACCATATCATTTGCCAACCAAAGAATCGAACGATGAGTGATATGCCAATGTGCCATTAATTATAATCTTTCAAACCATTGTCATCCAACGTGAAGCCAACACCGAAATGTTAACAACGCGCCAATGTATAATTGTTTAATCAAAAGGTTTAAACCATTGTGCCAATTTCCAGTCATAAAACTTACAAGCCAAGATCCACAAAAAGATTATTATAAGGATCATATCGTATATAATAACAAAGATAAATCATGACCCCTATGAAATTCAATGACTAGACAAGTATAAATCTATATGCTCAATGCCTCATAAGTTTAAGAAAATCAAGCTATGCAATCAAAGTAAGAATGTCCAAATGGGCATAGTTTAAAAATCTTTTCAGCCACATAACTATAACCAAAGTTAACTGTCATATAAATATCGATAAAAAGATGACGATAGTTCAGATAGTGATCGAAATGTGATCTCGAAAGGAAAAGTTTTCACACTTACAGTCGTGAAAACTTAATGGAAACAAATTTGCAAGTGTCGCAAGAAATGAAAATATCGTCTATTTGAAAAATGAGACGACAATTTGAAGTTCAAAAGACATAGGTGTAGGCAGATTATAGGTTAATAGAAAAAATTGAATTGGTTTCCAACAATGGGTAGACAGAAGTTGTGAACAAAATCTTGGGAGATTTTTTGAGGAGCTTAGTGACTGAACACCAGAGTCAATGGGATCACATTCTTCCACAGGCGGAATTTTCTTACAATGATTCAATCAATAGAAGCACAGGGCAGAGTCCATTTCAGATTGTGTATGGAATGCAGCCAAGGGGAGTTTCTGAATTGAAATATTTGGAACGAAGTGAATTCAGAAGTTCTAGTGCAGAAGACTCTACAGAAGCAATGAAGGGGCTTCACAGTCAAGTCAAAGAGCGATTGCAGAGTTCAAGCTAAGAATACAAGCACAGAGTAGATCAACACAAGCGAGAACTTCAATTTGAAGTTGGTGATCTGATTCTTGCACATCTGAGGAAGGAGAGGTTCCCAAGAGGAACATATAACAAATTGAAGATGAAAAAGATTGGACCATGCAAGGATGTGAAGAAATTTGGGGCAAACGCATATGCTATTGAATTACCCGATGGGATCAAAATTTCACCGATATTCAACATTGCGGATTTGTACCCTTACAGAGCTGAAGAAGCAAGAGAAGAGGATGAATAGGTAGAAGTTCAATGGACCAAACAAATGCCTGTAGCTGAAAAGCCACAGATAGAAAGCATAATTGACAAGAGAGTCAGCAAAAAGACCAGAAGGAAGGAGTATTTTGAATACTTGGTCAAATGGCAGGGACATCCACTTGAAGATGCCAATTGGGAAGACGAAGAATAAATTTAAAAGCATGGACATACTGTGCAAGAGATCATGAACAGTAGTTCATGAAAATTTTCAAGCGAGGGAGTATGATGCAGGAGCATCTTCAGCAGCCAAGCAAGCATGAAGGCGGAAGACAGCTGGGAAAAGCGCCAGCACATTTTGCACATTTTGAAATGTTTTTGAAAGATTAAGAAGTGGATATAAATGTAATAGCTAGAAGCATACTTGCATTTATGTCTAGCTGTTGTAAACAAATCATGCGCAATTTGCTCTCATTTGTCATTTGTATTGAGGCATTTAAGCCCTATTAATGAAAGTAGGTAGATTTACATTATAGATTAGACAGTTTAGAGAGAAGGAGGGAAAACAAATATAGACACCCTCACTCTTGTATCATTGCATCATTATCATTAGCACAGGATAGAAGACGAGAGCTGCAGAGAGGGTTGTAGAGAAAAAGTCCATGTACAGGAGCTTTGAATTTATATATGAAGCTTTGAGTCAGATTTCATGGTGTTATGATGTTTTCTGTTTATACATGGTGAATGGTATGCTTACAGTTGATTTATTCTCTCTGTTATGTATTTGCTTTAATACTGTGTTGAATGTATGATTTCATGTTAAATGTTTAAATTCTGAGAGAGAAAGAGAATGAGTTTCAATTGTTTCTCTTCCTGAGAAAGAGAAGCTCCTGCAAGGAGTGCAGTGAAATGTCCACAAGGTGTGCATTGACAAGGGTTCTGAGTTTTATCTTAGAAAGCTCAGGAGAGATATCGTTGTTCTCATTCCAGCAGAAGTGCAGGAGAAGCACATAAGTCATGCAAGGAGTGCGTGGGCTGTTGGAAGTCTTAGGACTTATCAACTAAGGTTGAAAGGTAGAGGAATGTTGTTGCAGAGGATACACAAAGTCAAAGAATCAAATACGCAGAAGTATTTGATAGGTTGCCGCAAGGAGTGTGTGTAGGAGTTCTTTCGAGGCTTGAGGCTCACAGAGAAAGATCAGGAGGGTTAATGCCTTTGAAGTGCTCAAAGGGGGATGGGGTCGAAGTCACCTCAGCAGAACATAAGTTCTAGTGGAAGAACTCTGGTTCATTTCACAGAAGTTGTCAAGGAGGGAACAAGCGGTTAAAATTCTCCATGGAGAACTCACGAAGTTGCAAGGACCATGGGATTCAGTGAAGTTGTGAGGAGGTTTAACATTGCATGAATCCACCCCTTAGGAGGCGAGACTCAACATGGCCTGTTGATCATGATAGTGGAGTGCCAGGATCATTTCGGAATTCAGATTTTGAAGTGTTAGGGGGACGGTAGTTGGAGGCTTGTTCAAGTCCCAAAAGATGAGAAGAAGGACAGGTGGCAAGAGTCCACGTCAGAGATAGAAAGAATTTGAGTGGAGAGCGTCTCTTCATCAATAGGTGGAGTCAAACCTTGTTGATTGTTTCAGGGTTCGGAGGTCAAAGAGCTGGAAACATTGCATCTGGATTCACGAAGTTGCGAAGTCTGAAACCTCGATGAAGTGAAAATCCCATTGGGAAGACAACCTTTACTGAGTGCATCGGAATTGGGCATTTCGGGTTTTGGAGGTTGTAGAGACAGGAATTCTTGACAACAGGGATTGTGAAACCTGAAGTCCTGGTTCGGTGAAGGGCGCGATCTTACTGAGATCGGGAGACTTGAGTGGTGCTCTGTGGTTGATCACTCATAAGGACCTATGGAAAAACACCATTGTGTGTGTGTAGGATTCTCTGTGGGGAATCAAAGAGTCAATCAGACTCAAGAGGGCATATTTAGAATGATCTTGTAGCAAACTTCGATCTGAGGGTCTTGGGGTCTGTGTCACCTATGGGGAGTGGCATGAAATTAAGCCCCTGAATCTACTACGCAAGAATCATAAATATTATCTATAGAAAGGATCAAAGCATCTTGTAACACATCACATGTTACATTTGCTTCATGATTTTTCTCTTGTTGCCCATATCTTTATTTCTTTGGAGATCTGCAGTCTTTCTTCAGATGTCCTTTCTTCCCACAATTCCATCACTCTATATTTCCTAGTCTAGATCTTCCCTTCCTATAATTCTCATGGTTTCCTGATCCCTTTCCTCTATCCTTTTGTCTTCCCCTATTCTCCATGTTTAACGAATTACCTGATGTCTCACTTGTTCTTTTCCTTCGCATTTCCTCACTAAGGATAACACCAACAACATCATCAAATTTTAAAGTGTTTGAACCAGAGACAGAGTTACTTACAACCATGACCAAGCCATTCCATCTTTCTAGCAATGAGCATAAGATTAGAAGAGCCTTCACCTCATCATCAAAGTCCACTTTTACAGAACTTAGTTGATTAGTAACGGTATTAAATTAATTTAAATGATCTACAATAGACCCACCTTCTAACATCTTCATATTAAATAATCTCTTCATTAGAAATACCTTATTGAATGATGAGGGTTTTTCATACAGTTTAGCCAATGAGTCCATCAGCTGCTTCGTTTCCTTTTCTTTCGAAATATTGAAAGCCACCGATGTTTCTAGGCTCAGTTGTATCATTCCTAGATCCTTTCTGTCAACAATCTCCCATTCTTCATCCTTCATGTCTGTCGGATTCTTTTCTATTCCAACCAATGGTAGGAATAGATCCTTCTGATATAAATAATCTTCCATATGCATCTTCCTTAACTGTTACTTTTGGCCATTAAATTTCTTGAACCTAAAATTTCCATATTCCGCCATTTTGCCCACTCGAACAAGGAACCCTCTTTTCCTATGAGTTACCTTTCTCTCTGATACCAGTTGTTAGAAAAAAAGGATCGCAGAGAAATAAAATAAAAAAAATGTTGAAATAAAACAGAGAATATAAACAATACAATAGAGACACACATATACATGGTTCACCCAGTGTGGGATACATCCACTGGAGAAATTGTTAGGTCCTTCCTTTATTATTATCCAACAAATGAAGGGATACAACCTACAACACACTTGTTGTAACTTCCTCTTATTTCTCTCACAGTCTCCTCACTTAGAATACAATATTCGTGCAATGATACATAGCCACAATACATTTCCCTCATAAAATAGGGTTTCCTTCTAGGGAAAAAACCCCTAACATAACTTCTACCATCATATCTGTGACCTTATAATGAACGGTCTAGATTTACTATGAAATTACAATATACATTTACAAGGAAATTTTTCTTTCGGGGGCCTACTTTCCCCCGGACACCCCGGACCCTGAAGGGGGGGTAACCCCCCCTGCACTCCCCGGCATGGAGGAGTGTGCATTATTCCAAGGTGTAAATTCTTCATGGGGTATAAACACGACTGAAAACAAAGACCTCTAAATCAAGAAGATAATCAGGCTCCACAACCAACAAAAAATATCATATTGTGAAGGATCAACGAATGATAATTTGGTACCCAAAATCAATTCTAGAATAGAACAATAGTCAAGAAAAACATGATCATTATTATTAAATTATGATTCAACATGTTCTAGAAATTGAGATTGTGAAGGGGTTTCAAAGTGATACATCCCATATGAAGTGTCATTCATAATGAGTGTTTGATCAATTAAGGATGGGAACTCTTCCCGATACGGTACATCATTCAATGGTTCATTACCAAAAGAGTATCGTGAAGAATGTATTGCATGCCAAATAAATGGTTGCTTGTATGGATGATAATCATCGAACATATTTGTATATAGTGCATGAAGGTCTTTAGATTTTGAAGATGATGGGATTTCTTCAATGATAGGTTCATCACAAACCAGAATATGAACATGATTTTCAGAAGGGGGATCATTACATGGTTCACACTCTGGGGTTACGGGGTCTAGGATTACTAATAAAGATTCCACTCATTTGTTTTGGAGTGTTGGTTGAGGATTATCCCCCCTATATCGTTCATCGTCAAATCTAAATTTTGTGAATAAGAGATGGCTTGATCGTTCAAATCACATTCTTCATAAATAGAGACGAGATATGAAAACCAATCAAATACTTCTTGGCCTAAGGGTTCATCCCTCTCAAGAAATATATAGTAAATTTGCATGACTCTTCGAAAGAAATAATTCTCAGATTCATTTCTTGGCCTATGGATTTTTGTCAGTTTATCAACGAGTTCATCATAGACATAATTTTCATGAGCAACAATAAACAATTCCATGAATTGTTTCCAGCTATGAATTGATTTTGTTGGTAATGCACTAAACCATGCTTTAATTCACCCTTCAAATGTGAGGATGAACAATCAACATGTTTCATTGTATTGTATAATCTTAATATTTTGTCGAGTGATGTCAAATCATTTGAGATGTGTGAATGCAGAGACATTCCCTTCACCATCAAATTAGGGATTTGACAAGAGATTAACTATCTTGATTGAGATGGCCTTGGTGGGTGTTGGAAGACTCAAAGTCTCATCCTATACAGAGGTTTGGGGACGAGGCATGGGTTGGTTAAGAGTTAAATGAAACAACTCCACGTGGGAATCCTTGTCATCTGACCCTCCTTCTAGTGCCGATTCTGTTGATGAGTCCTGTTAGTATTGCTTGCTTGATCTTCTTTCAAAAAACAGGAAAAATAGTGCCATTTCTAAGTGTGCTAAGTAGAACCTTAATTTGACAGACCAATGAAACCTTAGTGGGGGCGCTAAAATAGTATTCTAATGAATATTGCAGCGAGGTCATCTAGACCATAGATTATTGAAAATATTGACGACTCCTGTCTATTGCAGAGTTACAAAATGATCGAATTTTAATGTGTAAAGCAGTCTCCGCAATTCAAACCGTGGTATATATTGTGGGTACGTGGAAATTTGTGATTCATTGTGGAAGTTAGAGCGATGTGGATACAAACTACCCTCAACAACCTTTGAAATCATGTGCTAATATCATGTCAAGGGTCCACTCTTAGAGCTACGTGTGACAACAAAGCTTGATGTCAAGCCAAGTTATCAAAGGGGAAAGTCACGAGGACCATGCTTGCACACCATTCGTCCACCTAGTGCCAAATTCACACATAAGTGTCGCCAAATAAATCTTAATGATTTGACATTGTCAACATCAAATAACCATCATTGAGTATTTACAGCCAAAAATCATGGAGAATGTGACAGTATGGAGGTCATTATTCCCATAGGAGCATTAGCTAGTAGCCAATGATTATGATTGATTGCAGATTTTTCTCAAAGACAAATACTATCATTCTGCTTTGGGAGATATCATAAAGATAAGTTAACAGTTTATTTCAGAGTGAAATATCTACAAATTAAATCACCCATCCAGTTCATCCTGTTCATTTTTATTCAGTTTGTGTGCGGTTATGGGGGGAAAACAGGCCCATGTTTCCTAACGAACCAGAGGATGCTAAGGGGAAAATTGTAATGAAATAGAAAGACTCAATTGTTTTTATCAAATCAAAAGGTTCAAAGAATATGAAAAAATCATTTCCAGTTGTGCGAGACAAATAGGGAGAAAGGCATGTTGCACAAGTCATAATGAAAAAACATCATACAAAATCTACTAATAAACTGAGGTTAAGCACAGAGATCAGGTTGAACATTTTTCTAAACGATTTGATCATTAATATAGATAAATCTTAGGATGAAGACAACACACAATATAGTAGAAGCAAAAGATCCAAACAACCAAAAGAGGTGGCTAAAACTGAAGCAGTCAAAGGCATCGAGGAAGATCAACCTACCTGGATTGATATGGAGATTAAAAATCTCAAATAATATTCATGGAAAGAATATCTTGTGAGCTGCAGATAGGCAGCATTTGATGGGATGATCCCAAATATTTTGGATTTTATTTCTATTTGTGTAGATTTGTTGTAACTGTTTAGTAAGAAATTTTAGATATATAAGAGATTATTCTCAATGTAGAAAGGGGGGGGGAGGACTTTGAGCAAGAAAGGATTTTGGATTGTGTATCAAATTCTCATAACATATTTATGAATTAATATAGAAGTATTGTGCTTTCGAAGGAAAACACTCATCACGATGTTCTTCTCAGTATGTTTTTCCTTTTAATAGTTATCTCCATTATTATATGTTCTTTCTAGTATTTAGCCGGGAGTAAATGTTTGGAATTCATCTACATTTGATGCTCCATTCATACAGTAAATACTTTTTCAAATGTTGAGGATTTCATGTTCATAATTCATGTAAATTTGGTGCTCTGTCTTTGGTGATCTATCTCCTTTTTTTTTCTTCTAAAATTATATTAATAATTCACCCTTTGTTAGGTGCTCTTAGTGTAATGGGTTTTCCTTTCTTTTTTTGTTGTCATTCGAAAATTGATACTTTGCTGAAAAACAATACTTATTTTCCCTTTGTTTTCTAAAAGTACATCACCAACTATTGATTCAATATTTTTAAGTTCAAACTTTGACCCCATTGCCCAATGGTTCCCTTCTCTCATTTGTCCTACCAACCCTTTAAACAAAAAAAAAAAACTTGTCCTATGGCAGAATGTTAGGTAGATAGAGAGGTAGTAGAGGCCATCCAATGTAAGGTAGACTAGGTCAACTATATTATTAAATAAGGTCCATTATGGTATTTATATATAATAAATGGGTAGTTAGATATAATAAATGTAACAGGACTTCTTAGAAGGTTCTTCTTCTAGAAGATTCCTCCTCTAGAATGTTCTTAGGTGATGGTAGCACTATATGAAGGGGTTAAAACAATGTAATGGGATATAAAGAGAAGTATTGTTTTTGGAGTTGAAGCTCATTAGGATGAATCCCCCTCAAAGAGGAAAGTGAACAGGATAGGATCCCTTCCATAATAGGATCCATTGTATGGTGTTTCCCTACCCCAAGGGTTTTGTATAATAAAGTGGTGGTTTTCTATATTGTTCCATATATCTTGTGTGGTGATTGTATTCAGATATCTTTGCTAATATTGTAGCATTTTTTATTCAGGTCTTTGGAACTTAACAAGTGGTATCAGAGAACTTTCCATGGGAGGAAGTGTGGAAAAATAATTTTATTTTTTGCAGATTTATTTTTTCGGAGGAAAAAAAAAAAGGGTCGTGACATTCCTGATGATTTCTATAGGTTTTGGTGCAAAATTTACAAAAACTAGTTTTATATATGAGTTCCTCTTAGAAAAACACCCAATTTAAAAAAAAAATCGTCTAAAACAAAGTCAGGGAAGTCAAGTTATTTTCATTTTAAAATATGCAATTTGTAGGGTTTTTTCCGTGGATGGTAGCGTGATTTTTTTTATTTTTGTAGTAGCTGGGGATGAATTTTTCAAAAAAAACTTTCATATATGATTTCCTCTCACAATTTCACCCAATTTAAAAAAAAAATTGTCCAAATCATAGCTCTGGAAGTGAAGATATCGTTGATTTAAAATCAAATATTTCTTTTGGGTTTTTCGTGACAACGACGAGACTACAAAGTTCATAACTTTTCATAGGGTTCTCAAATTGTTACCAAATCAATGTCATTGGATAAATAATTTTAATATCTTTCTTTTGGTATATTTTATGTGGTGTTTCCAATGGCTATTCCCTCTCAAACCCTCGAATAAATTCTACAGATGACTGAAGCACTCAAAGCCCAGTTGTATGACACATTGCATGACCTTGCAGATAGTCTCACATTGCATGACCTTGCAGATGGCCTTAAGGATATTTTTTGGAGTATTCAATATTCATTGGATATCATGCAAGAGATATATCTTATGGCAGGCATAAGGGATGAATATAATCAATAATTATATGTTTGGTATGATTTTGAGGTTGATTGTGATGATTGGTATATGTATAGTTGTCATTTCTGGAATGAAAACCACTTTCATATTTTATTTGATGACTCTAATCCACCTGTTGTAGAGAACATCAATGTGACAAATCAGGAGCTAATGATTATTACCAGTTTCCATCCTACATATTCTACAGTGGTATTATTCCTTCTAGATTCTGCTACAACCCTTTTCCACTATGTGGATGGATCTTCTTATTTGGATCCACATGACAGGGGTCAGTATTTGGATCATCATTTTTAGTTGGTTATTGGGTTTTGAAATCTTCCACCGAGAGTTCACATGAGCACTTGGACATGGAACTCTGGTTTACAATGGTGGTTGGACTACTTCGGCATGGTGGATTTTCTTTCTACATGGGACCATGGTTCTCTAGTCTACTTCAACACTATGGTCCACACTTATCCATGGGACCCTGGTATATGGTTGCACACCCTCATAGAAAGCATTCAGAACAACGCTTTCATAAGTAGGATGGAATGTTAAGTAGCTAGAGAGGTATTGGAGGCCATTCAATGTAAGGTGGACTAGGTCCACTATATTATTAAATAAGGCCCATTATGGTAGTTAGATATATATATAAATGGGTAGTTAGATATAATAAATGTAAGAGTACTTCTTAGAAGGTCCTTCTTCTAGAAGATTCCTCATCTAGAATGTTCTTAGGTGATGGTAGCACTATATAAATGGGTTAAAGAAATGTAATGGGATATGAAGAGAAGTATTTTATTTGGATTTTAAGATCATTAGGAGGAATCCCCCTCAAAGAGGAAAGTGAACAGGAGATGATCCCTTCCATAATAGGATCCATTGTATGGTGTTTCCCTACCCCAAGGGTTTTGATATAATAAAGTGGTGGTTTTATATATTGTTCCATATATCTTTTGTGGTGATTGTATTCACATATATTTGGTACTATTGTAGTATTTTTTATTCAGGTCTTTGGAACTTAACATGTAATCTGACGTATGTGTTCCTATTGCTAAATATTTGTGAGATTTTTCATTATTTTACATATTTGAGAGAGCCCTCTCTAGTTGTATAGGTCATGATACAACTTAAAGTTGGTTTGAGGTTACCTTGGGGTTTATTTGATACAACGTGATGAAATTACCAAGTGCTAACATTTATGGCACCACTGTCGGGGAGTGAAGGTGAAATCTTCCCTTGGATAAACGACAAAGTTCAGATTTGACTTATGATGGTGAACATAAGCCAAACACCACTAGTACATATGAACAAATTTGCGACGGTTTTTCGTTTCTATTGCCACACTTATCCATCACAATTTCCATGAAAGCCAAGACTTTTTTTCATGCTATATCCACAAACCAGGTGTTCGTGGAAACAACAACAAAATTAGCTCTCCATGTGTCATCACCATCAAGATGGAAATGTAAAAAAAATGTGGAAAGTTGCGACACAAAAGCGTGGCAATAGCGACGAAAATTTATGCTAAGAAAAAAACTTACAACGTAGATGTTGTATGTGTGACGCAAAACTGTGGCAAATTGTGACGAAAAAGCGTGGCAAATTGTGATGAAAAAGCGTGGCAATAGTGACCAACATTTATGCCAAGACCAAACTTACAACGTAGATGTTGTATGTGCGATGAAAAACCGTGGAAAATTGCGACAAATTTTCGTCTCTATTGCCAAGGTTGTTCAAAATAAAAATTGGTTTTCGACGAACTATCGTCAATATTGCGACGCGTCCTTTAAGTTTAAAAACAAAAATACACGGGATATGCTATTACCATATTACATTGTAATATGGTAATTCCTTATTACAATGAAATATGGGATTACCATATTACATTGTAATATGGTAATGCCATATTACATTGTAATATGGTAATGCCATATTACAATGTCTCTACT